>SNQJ01S0001024.1:36555-71862 GCA_010110895.2 Picea sitchensis | reverse complement strand
TTGCGACATATTAGACGAGTTTTCGAGAAGTGTAGGAGGTTCGGGATTTCATTGAATCCCAAGAAATGTCTTTTTGGATTAGAAGAGGGTAAATTATTGGGACATATCATCTCTAAAGAAGGTATCAGGATTGATCCCAGCAGAATAGAGGCTATACTAAAGATAGAACATCCCAGAAACCTTAAAGAACTTCAATCATTTATAGGGCAAATTAACTTTCTTCGGAGATTCATTCCTAATCTGGATGAACTCCTCCGCAACATCACCAATATGCTAAAAAAGGACGCTAAAGTAAAGTGGGACCCCGCGTCCAGATCATCGTTTGAACAAGTCAAAAAGGCACTCACTCAAGCTCTAGTTCTGATTAGTCCCGATTTCACCAAAGATTTCTACCTTTTCTCTTTTGCCTCGGAACACACAATAGCGGATGTATTATTACAGAAGAACAGCGAAGGATATGAACAGCCCATATCTTTTTTCAGCAAAGCCCTGAGAGACGCATCACTTAACTATAATATTATGGAGAAACAGGCTTTCGCTTTGGTGAAAGCTGTAAAAGACTTCAGGGTCTATATTTTGCATTCAAACATTATAGCATATGTTCCAAACACAGTGGTGAAAGACATCCTGACACAAGACAACCTTGACGGGAGAAGGGGAAAATGGATAGCAATTATCCTTGAATACGACATAGAGATTAAACCCACAAAATTGATCAAAGGCCAAGGCCTTGCTAAACTAATGGCTGATTCTAACCTTCAAGCTCTCGACATAAATTTTGTAGATGTGGCAGGTGAACAGGGCGAGATGGCGACTCCAAACGTTAAAGAGATTTTTCTTAATTCTCCATGGTATGCAGACCTTATTTTTGTTTTACAAAATTTACAATCTCCCCCTAGTTTAACTAAAACTAAAGCTAGATTTTTAAAGTTGAAGGCTTTGAAATTCTGTATTTTAGAAGGAAACTTGTATTGGAAAGACCCTGCCGGTATTCTTTTAAATTGTTTGCTCCAAGATGAAGCTGACAAAGTGTTGCAGGAGTTTCATGTAGGTGAATGCGGTGGCCATATGAGCTGGAAAGCTACGACCAACAAAATACTGAGAGCTGGATTTTACTGGCCCACTCTGTTTGCAGACGTACATCAGAAAGTAACAACATGTCATCAGTGCCAGTTGTTTGAAGGAAGAAGGAAACTTCTTCCTCTACCTCTTAAGCCCATCTCGGCTTGTTTGAAGGAAGGAGGAACTTCTCCTCTGTCTCTAAGCCCATCTCGCTTGAGATTCACCGTTAGAATGGGGACCTCGATTTCTATTGAGAGATATTGACCCCCCACTTTCTCGGGCCAACATATGGATTCTCACCGCTAACGACTCACTTCACCCAAATGGATCGGTGTTGTTCTCAAGCAAAAGCCACCGACGCCGGATTATTAAATTTTGAAAATAACATTTCATCCCGCTTGGTTGTCCTAGGGAAGATCATTACCATGGTCGCTTTTCTACCAAAGAAGCTCTCATTGATTTCTGCAGTCATTACTACATTGTGTTGGGACACTCTACAACCTACTACCATCAGGGGAATGGGCTGGCAGAACCTTCAAACAAAACCTTAGTGAACATCACCAAGAAAACATTGCAGGAAAACAAAAAAAATCATGGCATACAAGTCGGTATTCGCTTTATGGGCGCATTTACTCACCACCGTGTTGTCAATTGTATGTCACCATACCGGTAGATGGGTATAGAGGTTGTTTTCCAACCTCGGGGGTCCCCGGCCATGAAGTTATCAGAAATGTAAGTCAACCAAATGATTCTCAGAGGAGAATCAATCAGATTATTCACTTGCAACAGACCAGAGGGAAGTCTTCAACAAAACACAAAATAATCCAAGAAAATATAAAGAAGATCTTTGACAAGCAAACCAAAGAAGACGATTTTGAAGTAGGGGCCCTGGTGCTAAAATGGGATGCCAGAACGAGGATAAAGGGAAAGCGTTTGTAACTTTAAGGTGACCTGTGCTTCGAGGACACAATGCTTTTTCTCGCTAAACAACGCCGGATGGGTCGATCCGCCAGAGCTCGCGGAATGCTAAGGTCAAACATTACATCCCTCCTCGCATGAGATTGAAGAAATCACTTCCATTGTACATACCGGCGTAATTTTGGTCTTTACTTGCATTTTCCTCGAAAGAAGCACGGGTTAGTTGGTTGAAGTTCAAGTGAAGGCCCGCTTCACGATCACTTATTTTTTCAATACCTTTCTTAGAAACAGATAAGTGAAGATTACCAGACAGATCATTTCAGGATGACAGGAAAACTGAATCCTTGGCACTTAACAAAAGCAAGAGCCAATTCCCCGTGAGCCACCGCTATCACCCCATAATTTATCGAATCATCTTTAATCGAATATTATCTATATTCAGATCCGGGTTCACAGTTCGATATTTCATCCTTCAAATTATTTTGGTAAAAGAAAAGAAAAGAAAAAGAAAAAGCAGTGATCGTCAAAGCCCCATGTTAATAGCAATCCTATTTTCACCGCCCGCTACGACCGTTCTTTTGAATTTCCAACGTTGACGCATTCAGTGAATAACCGACGACCATCTAACTTCCGGGACGATAGCCCTGTAATTAGTGAATACACCGGATCGCACCATCTAATCCCGACGTAGCCTCGAAAGACGAAATCTTGACCCAACCGGTTTAACTGGTTAATTGCTATGTGAAAGTTGGTTAGGATGTAGGTTAATTGCTTTGCCCCACTTGCTGAAATGAAGCCAAATTGATAAAGTTGTTTCTCTATGACTCCAATTCCCAAAATGCAATTAATTTGATGTCCCCCTTATTGGTATGAATGATAAATGTCGAAAGAAACCCATGAAAATACCCTCATCCTAAGTTCTAGGCGGATTTTCCACCTTCACCTATGCGTCTCGCTCAATTTCGTAGACGATACGCAATCAACTACTACGCTATCCTTCGACCCCCCATCCGGGTTTCTTTAAATCTGGTTGGGGGTCCGAGCGCTCTATACCTTTTGCTAGACTGTATCCAGATGGAGCGACAATCCACGGCCTATAATGTTTTCCGACCCCTCTCCGCTCGCCTTTAACTGGGTCCGAGTTGGTCATAATGCAGGCGTGGATCTGGACGGCTTTAAATAAAGCGCTTTAATCAACGATCCATAATGAAAGTCGGACCCCCGCTCGGGCTTTAATGGAGGGGGGTCCTGCTTCGAGCAGTTAAAAGCGCAAGTAGATCCATACGTAGTCCGCGATAGATCGACGGATCATGATGATCTTCAGACCCCTGCGCCCTATCTTTAATCAGCAGTCCGACAATCTTCCTCACAACGACTGCTGTGTGTTATAATCCCATAGGCTCACTTTGCCCTTTCATTAACACTCATTCCCCGTGACGCCACCCTCCACCGAAGTCCACCATTTCCCGTAGCCAGCGCCGCGCCAGCTCAGCCGCGTCCCAACGTGCCGTTGTTTCTCCCCTCGGGTGACGCCGTTACTCCCGGAAGATATTTCCACCAAATGATGCATAACCCACTCGATTCCGCAGAACTCGCTCAACCTCCGAAGTCCTAACCGAAATTTGCATTCGTAGAATGACTTTTCCCCGCAGAGCTTCCGGGATGAGCTATTTTCCTCCTTCGCCCATCCCCACCACTCTTTATCCTTCTTCCATATTTTCCACCAAAGGGAGCCAGATTGTACGTACCGCAGTGTGTGCTCTACTGGGATACTTTTCTGAACAATGGGTGGACGAACCCATCCTTGGTTTCCTCTCCATCTTTTCGAATGATGAACAACCCACCACGTAGTTCGACTATAGTACCTTCTTGGCCAACAACATCCACAAGCAATTCATGAATTTCACCATCGAGGGTGTGTTCCGGCATTCGCCCATTCTCGCCCATAAGCTTTATATTTTCGCGCATGTTCAACTTCCGCAAGATGGACTCCCGACGGGAAGCCGCGCGCAATGGCCTGGCCATGGACGCCCCTCCTATGCATTCGGTCAAATATGCCTTCACACGGCGCTCATTGACCAGTTCTATCACCCTATGATAAGCATGCTGAGTGGCGTGCCCGAGCCAAGAGTAAATGAAGAAGTCCAGAGCTCGTGATTTTTCGTAAAAATACAGATCGGAGACCTGTATCTCACCGTAATCACTCAAATCCGAAGCCCATGGTGCGAAGCTGGCGCCATACAAACTTCCATATATGCCGTAAGAGTTTTCGCCAGCAAATTACTAATTCTGAGGATATCCACTTTGTCTCCTTCAAAAAGAAACACCAGTTGAGGCTTTAAGGGCAGATAGGTTCATTTATCCGCAATAATAGAGGCGCCGCGAGGAAGCGTGACAAACCGCTGAGATGAAATTCTTCACGAGTTTCGTTTGGCACTATGATCCCCATGGGATCATCTCTCACATGAGGCTCAAATAAGACTCGCCCATAT
Source organism: Picea sitchensis (assembly GCA_010110895.2). Taxonomy (NCBI): domain Eukaryota; kingdom Viridiplantae; phylum Streptophyta; class Pinopsida; order Pinales; family Pinaceae; genus Picea; species Picea sitchensis. The sequence goes on along the minus strand of SNQJ01S0001024.1, from coordinate 67,390 downwards.
ACTCATGAGCCCAGCCCAACCGAAAAATTTGCCAATCAACCCAATGGGAGCCTCGACATTAATCGAAGATGTGGGCCCGCATCGTGATTTGAGCAGCAGGGGCCTTCATTAAGTGCACTTCCTGCGACCACGCCCGAAGCCCTCAAAGAGAAGAGGCCCCGAGTCTCCTCCTCCGTGGATCAGGTGTCAATGGAGGAGTTTCAAAATCACTCTAAAAAGCCGAAAATCACTTCGATGATCGGCACAACAATAGAAGCCACTATGTTGACTACCACAGTGACCACCACACGGGCCAAGCAATTCACTTTTCCTTGACTTGCAGTCGCATAAAGAAGCGACGGGGTGACAAGGGATTCTGCCTTAGATACTCCTCCAAGCAAGACAGGGCCCAAGTTGAGCATTTTCGAAAAATATGATCTCATCAAGAAGAGGAACCAGTCGCTCACTAGCAGCGCCTATGCATAATTTCAAAAGCAGTCCTCTACTTCCCAGCACAGGTTACTCTCAGTTTTCGATACAGAAAAGGGCAAGATGTATATGGCATACCTCCATGCACTAATACCGCACCCCAAAGTCATAACCGACATAAAGGAGGACCATATTTGAGTTCCAAGCCAAAGATGTGCACCCAACAGATCAAATGGATATGCACAAGCAACCGGGAGCGATTTCCCACACTTTGCCTGCTACCTCTCGCGCCAGTAAATATCTGGACGGCATTGGGCAATGCTCGCACTAACCGGCTTGAAGATGTCGCCCTTCGCAGCGACGTTAGTGATAAAGACTCTCGAGGAGCCGGTCCTCAAAATTGGCTACGACCAGGCAAATGTCAAAGCTGCCGAGATGATTAAAAGAAGGGACCGACATTGCCGCATTAAGAGCAGTTTTAAGCTCCTCCAAATCGTAAGATCTCAATACGCATAAAGGATATAGTCGAAAGAGAAGGCGGTAAAGGATGAGATTTATAGACTTCTTATGGAGCAGAAAGTACAATTCAGCGAGAGATGAGATGGTGATGGAAGTTTCTACAGAAAAGGAACAATGGCAGGGAGGGCATCACCTTATGCTATTCTATTGCGGATTGATGCTAACGATGCGACAAGAATTCCGGCCCGCAGAATCGCGCAGAGTGGGACTGAAAAGCACCATGTGACCCGCCAAGTCTATGGAAAGAATTTGCGTGAGTCTCAAATCGCCAGGCTCAAGAAAGACTAGAGCCAGAGTCAAGACTTCCTTCGCACTAGTCTCACAAGGGAAAAGGTGTGAATGAGCGTGATGAGAAAAGAGATGCAGCGAATCCACAAAACAGAGCATTGGCTTGGGAAAACCGCGGATCAAATCAAAGCCAGATGGACCCATATCTCCAATTCCATCAATTAAATCACATGGTCCATCATGTTCAACGTAACGAAGCTGTTTGAAAGAAGCAAACGTCGAGAAAATCAGATCGACCAATCATAGCTACACAAGTCAATGACATCATAAAGTTCCTCAACTCAAAGACCGTGGAGGAGGAGCCGGAAGAATTGAAAATCGAGGACAGAACTGAAATTATTTTAGAAGTGAAACGAGTGATGACCAAGAGAAGCCTAATGCTTCAACTCGAGGAGAAGATCCAAGTAATGGATCGGGGAGTGCAAAGGCTTTTCCACAAGATAGACGCTTTGCAGAGGAAAGGCTTGCCCGGTATGAAAGTCATCAACGACAAACTGATGACGCTCCAGGACTACAATAAACGGCTGACAGAAGTATCAAAAAACAGTTCAAAGTTCGCTGGGATACAAACAAACATAACAGGCAGAGCTTTCATGAAGTCATTGCAATTGGACTTTGAGATACAGCATGAAATCATGCACATTTTCATCGTCAAGCCTACATTCACAAAATACACAGACATGGACGAAATGTACAGGAGGTTTCTCAAAGTGACAGTGCCAAATAATATCCGATGGGAAGAGCTATGCAATCTACTAGATTAGTAGATGAGCTTCCGCCGGCTTTGGTCCCGTACACAGAGGTTATGAGACGCTTCACCAACGCTCCTTCCACCTTAAATTTCAGCAAATAGTTATGCGATGGATCACCGAATCCGTTTTGTTGAGTTTGAGTTCGCTTATGCTAATAATAGTATGGGACACGCCCTCGTCTGTTATGAGAGGATCTTTGTATTTTGGCTTATAAATACTTCCGGTTTCAATGGCTAAGGGTTGTTGATTTGGTACAACTGATTGATACCGTAGATGTAAATTTTGATGTGAGCCTCCATTAGCAAAAGAAGAAGTTTTCACGTGATCTTCAATTATGTTCTTACAATCGGTGATGTGATTTTAGTTATATGTTTTTCTTGTTTTGTGATCATATTATCTTGCTCTATAACCACCCATATGAATACGCGAAGCTGCGATTTTATCACCTATACCTTGCCTCCGACTGTAGATTTTCCATGCGTTCATCTTCTAAATATATTCCGCTAAGAGATTCTTAAGTGCTTGTTAATTGGAATTATTTTCATAATCTTTCTTCCATCCATCAGTTAAATTATAAAAGATCCAAGGAGCTTGTCATCATCTCGCCTCAGGAAAGAATTCCTTCATCATTTCTCGCTGCATCTCTCGATTTTATTAAGTACGCACTCTATAGCCCAATAATGGATGTGATTAATCTCAACCATTTATAAAATCCTTACGACAAATCAAAACTCGTGCCTCTAACTAGCCTAATATCTTAATTCAAACAAAGCTAAATTATATAGAGAGATCCCTCTCAAGGTGGAAGGGCTAGATCCCAGCTTTAAAAAGCAGTTGGTTAAGGTTACATTTTGTGTTCTTCCTTTCAACCTCTAGGAAATTTACGAGTGCTAACACGCCAGGAAACGTAGATCCGCGGGTGCATCTGCCAGCGGAAGCGTAATACATGGCAAACGACTGCTTCATGTGAGGCTATCCGGATGAGGAAGATCTGGTTGGTTTGTTTGCCCTCCATTTAGATCCAACACGATTTATTGCGATAATCATAGTTGCATTAAACTCTGGATTAATCATGTGTTTCATGACAGCTCTAAGATATATAGATATCCCAGACGTCATCTCAGATATTGTGTGAAATGGAAGATCATGTTGCTTCACCATTCCTACCTAAGATCGATGCGTATTATTCTCGCCACTTTAAAAGTTCTCACTAATAGGAGCAAATTCGAATATCATAGAGACGACAGGATTGGGGTGAATATAATCCCTTCTTGTTGAGAATAAATTAGACAATAAATATTAATCTATTATTTCATTCATAACTGAGTGAGTTGGATTTGTAACAGAACTATAAGTGTAGTTAAGTGAGTTAAGATCAGTTGTACCAGTGGTAACTAAATATGCACTAGTGAGAGTTCAGTTAATCAGTGAACTCACTTGCAACTGAAGATTCGCCACGGTTAACTACATGCATGTCAGATCCAGTGGAGACCCAGTTGAGATAACAAGTGAAAGGAACAGTTTGGCTATCAGTTGTGATTTGATCACACATGCAATGAATATGTGTATGAGCATGTGAAAAATAGGCAATTCAATGATCGATTGTGAGAATTCAAATTGCAGAGATTGTGCAGAGGAGGCAGGTTGTCTGGACACGGAGAATTGGCACATGTATTTGTTGATTTGTGTATGATAGTGTGAGACGATTGTATTGTACTGAGAGCTATTGGATTAGAGTTTTGTATGAGATTGTTTCATGATTCATGATATACATAATATATGATAGTGGGGTTTTTAGCTTTACACTTTCCGGGTAAAACTTCTGTGTTATGTGTTATTGATATTTCACTTTGTGATTGTGGTTGTGGTCGTGGTTTAATTTTCCACAAGAATAATAGTAGAAGCGATTATGTATTTAATAGTGGCATAAATTGTTAGATCAGGGGAAACGCAGGAATACATTAAGTGTATTGAAATTTCTACAACGACCAAGGATTGGTCAGAAGCAAAGGTATAAAGGAAACAATCTTTGTTGAAATCAGGGCTTCATAGTACTAGTGCTTGGGATATTGCAGTTTTGATTTTTTTAAAATCTCCCTTCCTTTCTTCATCCCATTTAAACTCTCCATCTTTGCAAATCATTTTTTGTAAAGGTTTAAAAGTTTCGCAAGTCAGTAGTAAATTTTCTCACAAAGTTGGTTTTCCCAAAGAAGGATTGCATGGCCTTTTTATTGTGAGGCAAGGGCAGTTGAGCTATTGCTTTTATCTACTTAGGGTCGATGCTAATTCCCCCTTGAGATATGATATGACCTAATAGTTTTCCTTACTCTACACCAAAGATGTTTTTCTTAGGGTTCAATGATATTCCAAACTTCCGACACCTTTCAAAAATCTGAGTCAAATGTTGAATGTGGTCTTCCTTGATTTTTGAGTATATTGTTACATCATCTAAATAGACTACCACACACTTGTTAATTAATCCCCAAAAATATACGTCCATGGCCCTCTAGAAGGTTTCTCCTGCATTAATCATACCGAAGGGCATGCATTTATAATAAAAGGTTCCCCACTTAGTTCGGAAGGTAGTTTTTAATCGATCATTTTTCTGAAACCAGGACCTGGTTATATCTCGAGAAACCGTCTAGGAGCGAAAAAAATTCAGAGTCGGATACTGTCTATAGGATTTGTTCCATGGGTGGGACTAGATAATTATCCTTTTTCGATTCTCTGTTAATGTTTATGAAATCCACACACAGACGAATCTCCCTAGACTTCTTTCTGAGAGGTACCAGATTGGCTACCTAGGTAGAGTGTCTTAACTGAAAGATAATCTTGGCATCTAATAATTACTTCATCTCTTGATACATCATAGGTTCCATAGATGGGTGTTACTTCCTAAGATTTTGTTGGAAGGGTTTTACATCAGAATTTAATGAGATTATGTGTTGGATAATGTGAGTTTCATAAGTTTTCAATTCTTGGTAGGACCAAGAAAATACATCTTGATATTCTTTAAAGAGTTTGAGATAAGATTTATTGTCTTCATTGGACACTATATTACCTAAATTGACATTCTTGGGGTTCTCAAGGGTTCCTAGGTTTATAGTTTCATATATAGGACATGAGCTCCTTGTTGTTTCATTCCTTGTCCCTCTAAATCTTTCCCTTAGGTCAGAAAGGTTCTCCATATTGGCCACTCCTTTTGGTATCGTGTGAAACTTTGGTTTGTCATCAAAGTGATATGTTCCATTCTTTTGCTCATGGATATTTTATTATGTGAGTAGTTCTTGGAATATTTCATTATCAATGGCCAAATCCCTAAAATTCTCCTAATTAGTTAGGAAATCTACAATATGTTCATCCCCCTCAAAGACTTTCCATTTAGAAATGTTGTTAGGTACCAAAGGTTTGGAGAGCAGTTAAATAGTGAATCTCATGGCTTCATAGTCTTCTAAAGGAGATAATATTGAGGCCGCAGTGGCTAGAGAATCAACAAGGGTATTTTGCATCCTGGGACTAATAGTAATGTTGAAGGACTCAAATTTGTCTATTAGTATGTGCACCTATTGCTGGTAATTTATTAAGTGAGGTGAATTGAAATGGATAGTATTCTTCACTTTCCTAACAATAATTTTGGAGTCTCCAAAAAAAAATTGATCCAGTTGGATAACGGTGGCCACCTGCCTTTTCCAGCTGGCTCAAAACAATTTTCTGGAAATTTTGGTAATTTACTATTTTTAGCAGTTTTTAACTTCCATGGCCATTTTGAGGGCCTAAAGGAAGGTTTTTCAGGATCGATATTCTCAATGAGAACCAAAGGCTCTCATTAATCCCCCAAAATGAATCTCCTCGACGATACCTTTCCAACAATCTATTGTGTGCCCCAAACGGAGATCGTATGCCAAAGTTACGCCCCTGGGAAGTTGATACACCAAACTACCCAAAATAGGGTCCATAAAACTGTTGGATTTTCATATTCCGGGGTTATGGTTTTGGATTTTCTTTATGATAAAAATTCCTTTAGAGCCTCATTGTAAAATCATCTTCTTGCGAATGCGAGTAGCAGGCACATCTCTTCTTAGAGATAAGATGCCACCATTCTAGCGAGTCTTTCACTCTGTATTTTTACAGTCTTTGTACATTTTCGTTCATTCACAAAAAATTGTGTATTAATGTATCTCTGTGTTTATGGTTGCATCTCTGATACATTTCTGTTATATTATTGGATATCTGAGATATCTCTATACATTTATTTTTTATATCTTCTCTCTCATTTCGTGCCGAAAATAATATGGATCAGTGGTATTAGAGCAGGTTTCTCTTGATCATTTTTCAGTGCATGTCCCTGATGAGGTCTGAGTATAGAAAGTTTTGTCTCGATCTTTTCTCTCTTCAAGAAAATCTCTCTCGCAAAACCAAGAAACCCTCCATGGCGGAAGAAAAGAAAAATGACAGAGCAGACGATTATATTAATATGTTTCTTGAGAAAGCTCTCACATGACAGAGGGACGAAACGATGGATAATTTTTTTCACATCCTTCAACATATGTCGATAAAAACAGGCGCGTATTCATCAAGTGGCCACTTTGGAAGCACCTCTCCTTTCAAGGTACAAGTTAATTTTGATATTCATGTATTTGAAGAACAGATAGATGTGGATGCCCTAGAAAAATGGTTAAATATGCTAGAAAGTTATTTCTTTGTTTATAATTTCTCTGAAAGGGAAAATATCACCTTCTCACTCCTTAAGGCTCTCCCCCGTGTCAAACATTAGTGGGAAACTTACTGGGAGAAAATTTCCATAGAAGATTCTAGAATATATGGGGTCGAGCCCACTTGGGATGTTTTTGTGGATGCGGTAAAGGAACAGTATTACCTTGTTGGAAACTATGAGGAACAGTACATGAGATGGACCAGACTAAGGAAAGAGAGGGGCCAAGTAGTGTCAGAGTTCACCAATACCTTCCATACCTCGCGCACTAAGATGGGTATCAAAGACTCTAAGCTACATTTGGTTCTGAAATACCATGGGGCTCTACACAGATACATCCAAACTGAAATGGATTTTCTGGACATCTCATCACTTGGTATTGCTTATCGATATGTTGTTAAAATCAAGAAGAAATTTAAGTGCCAGAACAAGTGGGATTTCAGGGCTAAAAATCCGTAACAACAAAATTATGATAAAGATGACCCTAACAAACAACCTCCTGAAAACCATCCCAAGCCACAGGAGAAGAAGCGTCACGGAAAGATGAAGAAGGACACCGAAAAATGGTGTGATTTCCACAAAATACCCTGACACAACACTGATGAATGTCACTCAAAATAGTCATTGGTGGTCGAGATCAAAGACAAGGAGCCAAACCTTGATTCATAATATGACTCGAAAAATATTGATAAAATACAGATCATTGACACAGACCCCACTGTTATTTTCGCCACCGCAACAATCCAACTAGAAGAACCAACAAATCCTGAAGAGGGGGAGTGCCTTTTTCATTCACAGATGTGGGTGAAGGGGACCCCTATGTATTTTATTGTTGATAGCAGAATCCATAAGAACCTCATCTTAGTAGAGTTCATCAAACAGTTGGGATTGTCAACAACACTACACCTACAACCATACAACATTGGGTGGATTCTCTAAGGATGAGATCTTCGTGTCAACCAGCAATATTGATTGTCATATAGCCTTCATCCATTAAAGGATGAGGTATTATGTGATGTTTCCCCGCTGGATGTTTGTGATGTTCTCTTGGGCCAGCCATATAATATGTGGAAGCGCCATGCTATCTATGAGTCTCGACCCCATAGTGTCATTGTTACTCTGGCGGGTAATCTCTACAGGATACCCTAGGTAGTTCCAACTACTATGCCACCTAAAAAATGTCGCAAGGTAGTATCTCATACTATAAAATTCAGCTTCTTCAAAATCTATTCAAAAGGTGAATGAAAGGATACTGCAATCACTACAGCCTCGACCCAAGAACCTTCTATCCAACAGAATCAAGTCTACAAGATTGTAGCAAAGCACAAAAATTCCTTTTGCACGCAGTCATCTAATGTAGCCTGATCGATTGAAAAGATTCAACCCCACCAGCAACAGTTTTGTGACAGCCTTCCATAAACCAAGCAGTGCAACATCTCCAACAAGGCAAGCAACACACCAAGATGCAGATTCAACGAATGCTTTCCCCTCTCCCCCAGGAAATCATAGAAATGGATACCATTGCTTCCTAAGGAGGGAGGATTGATCCAGTTGTATATCGGTGGCCACCCACCTTTTCCAACTGGTTCAAAATAGTTTTCTGGAAATTTTGGTAATTTACTATTTTTAGCAGTTTTTAACTTCCAGGACCATTTTGAGGGCCTAAAGGAATATTTTTCAGGATTAATCTTTTCAATGATAGTCGAAGGCTCTAATTGAGCCCCCAAAATAAATCTCCTCAAGGATACCTTTCCAACAAGATATCATGTGCCCCAAATAGAGATTGTATGCCAACGTTACGCCCCCAAGAAGTTGATACACCAAACTACCAAAAACAGGGTCCACAAAATTGTTGGATTTTCATCTTTCGGGGATAGGATTTTGGATTTTATTTATCATAAAAAGTCCTTTGGAGCCTCATTTTAAAATCATCTTCTTTTGAATGTGAGTAGAGTGCACATATCTTCTCAGAGATAAGATGCCACCATTGTAGTGAGTCTTTCACTCTGTATTTTTACAGTCTTTGTACATTTTCTCTCATTAATAGAAAATTGTGTATTATTGTATCTATGTGTTTATGGTTGCATCTCTGATACATTTATGTTATATTATTGGATATCCGAGATATTTTGTACATTGATTTATTATATCTCTTCTCTCATTTCATGCCGAAAATAATCCGGATCACTTTTAATTCCTTGACGTTTAGATCGATCGATTTCTTTAGTCCTTGAACTAGAGCTTCATATTCAGTCGTGTTATTAGTGCATTCAAATTCTAATATGTAGGATAAGAAGTTGTGTTTCTCTTTGGGTCAATGAGGATACATCATGCTCCCTGCCCTTCTTTCGATTTAGAACCATCAAAGTACAATGTCCAAATTTGCGAGGGGGGAATTACTAACTTATTCATGTCTAGCTATTTTTTCACTTTCATCCTCCTCGTCTATTACTCATGTCGAAGAATCCTGAAAAAGGATGATTTCTTCTATGACTGCTAGTAAGTCTACTTGAAATTTCATCTCATATTTTTGAGTGGGAAGTATGTCAAACAAGTGAGGATCGAAGTTACCGAAATGAGAATCACATGAGTAATTGTCTAAAATAGGGAACTTTGTCGACGAGTGTTCATTTGGAGTCTCTAAATTATTGACGGTATGTTTGAGATATCTTTCTATGCAAATCCTAACCATGTTTGTATGTCCCTTTAATGCAAACCAAAGGTGAACCCAGTCGGTACTAAAGTATCCATTTAATTACTCAGACCAATCTCAACTAAGTAGCAGTCCATATGCCTCTGGGATGTCTACTACGATTAATTAAATTACTTGAACAAATTTGAGGTGTGTAGAAATTTTGATCATGACATTGTTAAGTTCCTCAATGACATTTATCTGAGTCCTACCTAGTTGTATAACATGTTTATCACTTTTGAGTGGGGTTGCATTCAATGTTTTGTAGATTGACAATGGCATGACATTTGAAGATGTCCCTGAATCAACTAGGAAATTATTTAGACTTATGTTGAAAACTTCAAACATCAAGATGAACGGAGGAATGAAAGGTCGTTCTCTTTTGTCTAAAGAATAAGCATTCACACATGTCTTATTTGTTAAATCTGTAGGAGATGGGACCTCACTTTGACCAGTGCTTGTCATAGGGGTATATATTGATTTTAAGTCCTGTAATAGAAAATCATTTTGTTGAGGGATCCTACACATGTCCATGACAGACACATTAGCCTTCATCTTCTTCAAGTCTTCTACCACATTGTAGTCTAGTTTAGGAGCTTCTCATGTGTGTATGTTTGTGGGGTTTATTTGGGGAGAAAATAGTGGTTTGGGGTGATCAGTTGTTGCTTTCCCTCTCGATAACTAAGTAGTGGTGGGATTACTTTGGATAGGTTGACTTCTACCTCATGTTTGTACAACTAGAACTTCAGCGAGAGGTCCCTGCACTTCAACAACGTCGTTGAAAGGCATCTGGTGGTTGGAATCCCATAACAACATGGTTGTCCCTTCTTATGGATCTTGACTTTCTTGATCGATGACATTTATTTTTGAGCTATTGGGTTGTTTGATTAGAGATCATTCATGTAGGAATCGATTATCCATTGGATTCATAGTATACAACCATTGAGGGAAGTCCCTTTCTAAATGGTTTTTTTTATTGATATGTGTAGAAAGAGTCATATTATACATTCCTTAAGTTGACATTTAGGTTAGCTAGGGGAGGTTCTATAGATTTGAAGGGTGGATTTCTTTTAAAAAAGGGTTTATAAGGTCTTTAATTTTGGTTTCCCTCGCCATCACTCATTTTCATATCTATGATCTCGTTGGAGATTTTTTTGATCATCTGTTGTAGGTTTTATATATCCCCTCCTTCTTTATCAGGACCTAGTTCTATTTGTTTTCCCAAGGGTATTTTTGGCACAGGGGCAGACCCAGGGTTCAATGGTTAACAACGCACCAACAAAACCCTGACTACCAACCCTTTCAGCGACATCTGCGAAGCAGGCGAAGTCTCACCCGAGGTAGAAGCAGGGGGGGTTACAGGACGTAGGTGTCTGTAACCAAGCTCGGACACAGATATGTGATAGTAAAACTTCGCAGGGTATTCTAATAACACTTAGAAGATGGCATGCATTAGTTTCCTCATCTTAGTAACATCCCAAAACATACCCAAAGATAGATTGGCGCAGTAACAATAAATGATTATATATCTTTAGCACTTAGCACTGAGTTAGATCTAGCATTCATTTATTCTTAACACAAGTAAAGAACTAAGAAACAACAAATATATCTATAATACATAATAATCAAAGCACTGAGCATATTTATAACATAAACAACACAGCACAAAGAAAACCAAAGACACAAGATATGCATGGTTCACCCTAGTGTAGGGCTACATCCACCAACCGCTTCACCTTCTTTATTATTCGTCTAAATCTTACATTCATTCACTCCTGTGCACTAATCCACAGAGCCAAGATTCACATTAGACAGGATATTTTCACACTGAGCACCAGATCCTCCTTCCAAAACTAGGTCAAGACACGGAGCCAATTCTTTATCAAGCATAGAGCCTTACTCACATACATTCCCTTGCACAAAGCTAATAACATTACTTTCAATTATCTCTCCACTATTCTCTAAAATCTTCTACTTATACCATACATTCTTACTTATTTATACTTTTACAATCCCTTACAATAAGGCCTAATCATGGGTAAACCCCATGGGCCAACATCCCATAAACACATTAAAAAAAACCTAAAGAACCCCTTAATTGGTCCACATAGCCCAAAAAATAAGTGAGATCCATGATCTCAACTCCGCCTGGGTGCTCCTTCTTCGAACAATGTGTCGAAGTTCAAAAGTGGTCCAAACCTGACAAAGGTTTCCTCAAAAATTGGTCGAGGGACAACAGGCCTCCCAGACTCACCGGTGACTCGTCCTGAGTCACTCGGGTCTGGAAAATGTTGCTTCAAAGGCCTCGAGCTTAACTCTAGCTACCTAGACTTGCTTCTTCACCTGAGCCTCCTGCTCAGTGAGCTCCTGGATCATATTCTTTGTAACAGGCCCTTCCAGGCGTTGTTCTATCATTGCAACCAATTGGTCCAATTACGAGCCATGTCCATCAATCTCTTTGAAAACCTTGCAGGCTTCGTCCTGCACAGGTTGCAGCTTCTGTGTGACTTCCATTACCTTTCCCTGGAGGGAAGTGACCTGTTTTTGTACTACACGTTGCTCCTGGTATATTTTCATTCTTTCAACTGCGATGAGCAGCTTCATCTGTGACTACACATAAAATGTATGTTGTTGCACCTCTTGTATATGTTCTTCCATGTTTCTTAGCTTTGGATCCTCTATGAGGCATTAATATGATTGTGCGATTCTATCACTCAGTTGTTTTCACTCTAAGGTGAGGGATCTTATCCTTACTACTGTGTTCTTAGTGGTTTCCTCCCGCTGGTCACGCACCCCCTGCGGGGTGCTTGGCACTACTTGGGACTCTTATTTTGTTATCCTAGCTTGAAGATACTGGATGGTCTCAGCGAGCTTCACTACTTGAGCCTCGACCAATTCATGTTCCTCCTTTTCCAACACTATCACAAAGTGGCATGCTTTACTCACTACCTCTTTGATAGCGGCCCACTCTGCGAGCAACTACTCCTTTTCTCTTTGTAGCTGGGTTTTTTTCCTCCTCAAGCATCGCCTGAAATTCTTCTCTCTCACTTTCATACGAGGCTACACTGTACCACACTACTCATAATCATTCTAAGGCTTCATCTTTATCTTGTTTTAAGTCTTCTATAGCCTTCTCCTTCTCTTCCCATAATTTATGAAGTCGATCTTCTGTCACATCTGCAAGTCTTCTCAACTGGGCTAGTTTATCCTCCAATTATGAAATTTGTGATGCAGTAGGTTATGCGCGGACCAAATGAAAAACTTGTTGTACTTACTTCATTTCCTTTTTTATCCTTCAATATAGATCCTCCTACTTCTCTCCATATCACTGCAATATATCCTTAGAATCATCCTCCATAGCTCCGCAGACCAAACTGATATCCTCCTCCATAAGAGTAGGCTCTAACTGGGGCTTATTAGTGTGTGGCTTCTTCCTTGCTGAAGGTTTCTTTGGAGAAACCTTCCTCTTCTATGGTGTTACTATCCCAGCAGGGGGATACTCAAGTGGAGAGGTGGTAGCTTCACCTCCTCCTTTCCCTTCTTCTCCTTCATTTCCTCCTCCCTTTCTTTCTAATTTGTCTCCTCCTCCTCCTGGTGAGCCAGATCCATTATCTTCAAAAGCATTGTCCTCCTCATCAGTCTCTATATTATGGACTTCCTCTTTCTTTTTCTTCTTCTTCATCCCACTACATTGTCCGACATGCTCGACATGGGTGACTATCAATCTTCCTATGGTGTCAGTTTCGGAGAGTTCTGCATCAGCAACAGGTACAAATAATTCCTCCAGACACTCCTTTGTAATATTCTCCATGTCTTCATCTGTTATCTTGTAGTATGACTATAACTCATCTTGGTTTTCATCTCAGTGCGTAGTGATGTAGATGAAATGTGGATCTGTGCGGAACATTTATATTGGTCGATACTGGTGCAAGGTGCGCGGTGTCATGCGCAGAAATGATTCAATGGAAACCTTCAATTGTTGATAGTATGCAAGAAACACAACATTGGACTACCACTGTTTCGTCATGTCATTGGTGTACCACAAGGTGGAAAACCTAGCATCCAACGTCTCTGAGGGTTCGATCTCTAGGAAGGTGGCTCCTTTAGGCATTTTCCAAATGACAAATGTGATCAAAATGATCAGCCAACTGTAGTGTAATTCATATCACAAATCCTGGGCTTCGCAGCAATCTTTCTCTAGTTCATTGACGAGGTAACTCAACAACTTCATCTACATGCCCTCCACACATTTTCCTGCAAGGTCCACCATGAACCTGGTGACCTGTGTGGGGCGGTTCTTCCTTACGAGCTTGCCAGCTATGAGTTGGAAAGCTAGGCATACTGCACCATCCTGTATAGAGGCTACCTTGTAACCTCGCTTTCCTTTTTCGACTTCTTTGTAAGCTTCCTTGATGCATTATGCAAAGGAGCGGTCTGAAGCCTTCACTGGATAAAACTGTTGAGGGTCAGGTCCCTTCATGCTTAAGCCTATGATCTGGTGGATCAGAACCATATCCATAGTAATCCTTCAGTCAAGCCATAGGTATCTTCCATAATAGTACGACAGGATAATTTTAACGCAAGCATTAACCTCATGGTGGTGGCCAAAATGGGGAATATTCATCATATTTAGCATGGTGGGTTATGTCAATCCCTTAATCCATGGTTGGAAGATGTCTCAAGGCTTCTTCCCATTTGACTTCATCAAGTAGTGGTGGGGTTCTAGCATAGCATAGTTCTTCCTATCTCCTAAATTGAAGTCATTGTTCTTTAGTAGCGAGATCTGTCCTAATTGACCCCGACTACGCGTATTCCTTTCAAAATGTACGCGTTGAATACGGTGTACTCAAACTCTCATGGGATGTTTTTGTAGTTAACTGCTCCAGCTAAAGGTGGGATATACTTTGGTAGGATGGACGGGATCTGCTTCGCATTAGCCAGATCACCATGGTGCTTACTTCGTTGCTCAGTTGTGGGGTTGAAACGGCCAGAATGACGTCCAATCGAAGGGGAATACTGCAATCCCCTAGTCGATGATGCCTGGACACCTTCATATAATGGTCTTTCATCCATTATCTTCTTGAGTACTTCCTCAACAGACTTCTCTAATTCACTAGGTTCTCCCGACATTCTAACTTTTAAACAGACAGTTCGGGGTAGGCAAACGGATAAGCGGGGTAGACAAACAGACAGTGAGGTATAGTTTTTGATAACACAGCTTGACACACAATCAATTATCTTCTTGGCTCAGTTAATCATGGGTAGCAAAAATTGGTCCCAACGCAACGACCGACAAGTTAAATGAGCGGGGCCTTGTAATGGATTCTTCCAACAGCCAGGAATGCTTCCATCAATGTGAATCTTTTTGTTATGGCATGGTCTCAATGTCCAAAAGAAATCCATCTTCCCATAAATGTGTTTTCTAACCGTTCCAGAGCATCATTATAATTGTTGGAGCACCTCCAAAGGTCATATATCTTCGCCAATGAGAACTCCCATAACGCACGGTCCTGTTGTTCCATAAAGGTTCAAATCATGTGAACCTGCCTCCTACGAGGTTCCAGTCTGCAAAGTCTTCCATCTGTTCTTTGTAGATTCTTGTAGATTTTCCAACTTAACTTTATTTTTATTGAGCTTCCTTTCCTTAGTTCATCTGATCTAAGTCTCTCTAACTGTTCTGGAATCCTCTTTCCATTTTTATTCTTATCTTCCCCTAGCGTAGTGACTTTGCACTGTTGATGTTCCCTCAAAGGGTCTGAAGTTAATATCCCTTCGCTTAATACTTCCTAGGTGGATATAATTCTTTCTTGAAAGGATAGGTCCTTCAAACCTTCTTGTATTCTTTCAACCTTGACACCTAATTATCTTGCCTTATGTTCCTCATGTGTTGTTACTTTGTTTTGTTTCTTTGACTTATCCTCTCATTCTTCTATTAGTTGATCTATTTTTCTAGCTATTAAATCCCTTAGTTCTTGATTTTTATTCTCTATATCTTCTTCCTCTGCTTTCCTTCTGATCCGATCCTTCTCAATCCAAGTCTTACCTAACAAAAGTTGGAAAGGGGCGTTGTTCTCAACAAACTTAATGACTTCAAATTCCTCTTCATTCGATGTTCCATGAATAATAATAGGTACATTAATAACTCTTCCACATAAGGTTATCATCTTTCCCTTAAACAATCCTATCCTTCCCAATGAAGGTACCACAGTAGGCTTTCCAAAAATTTCCCAAGTGTCTTATGTCATAATATTCACTTTTGTTTCTTCATCCAAGACACAATCTATGTCGAAGTCTTCGATTATTGCACTTATGTGTTGTTTTACTTTCAAGATCTTTGGTAAACTGACATCTTTGTGAACATCCATCATTTCTTTCAACTCTAATAACGTAGTCTGATATTTCTCTAATTCTTTCTCTTTATGATTCTCTAACATGCCCTTAGTCTCTTGACTTCCTTCATAATTTTCTTGTCTCATGTTCATTCGTTCAACTTTATCAATCATCCTTGGAAAATCCTAACCCTCATGACCAACAATATCATAACAAAGACAAATAGGACCTATTCCAGGGCATTCCTTAGAAATATGTCCCGGTCTTATGCAATTATAGCACAATGTCAATCCTCTTTTCCTCTTAAATGTTCCCCAACCTCTTATGTACTACGCACTAGGATCACAGTGTTGGATCTGCACTCTGCAAAAAATAATTCTAGGTTCCTGCATCCACTTATTAGTCCAAAAAATATTTCTATGCATAGTAATAACATGTATTTTTTCATTTCTATTAACTTTACTTAAATCAACTCTTTCTTTCAACTATGCCCTAGCCTTCAGACTAGGACATAATCTGTTAAGCATACTTAAATTCATGCTTTCAAAACAAAAAATTTCACTTATCTTTCTCTTGTCAAAGAACAAATCTTTACCTCTTTTAAGATCTTACCTCTTTACTTTGGATCGGATTTCTTTCTTAGCACAGAGCTCTGGGAAAGCTTATAGATCCAAGTAGAAGTATTGCTCACTTAATGACAAATTCATGCATGAGATTCTTTCTCTTTTCTTTGATTCCCAACAATCATAGTTTGGTACCGACAGCAGAACCATTTGTTGGCACAAAAGAAAAACCGAGGTTCAACACTTAACAGCACTTTCAACAAAACCTCGACTACTAGCCCTTTCGGTGACACACAACGAAGCGGCAGAGTCTCGAAAGGGTAGAAGCGGGGTAAGATTCTGAAGCGATTAATACGTAACCAAGTTAGGACACATATATGTGATAATAGCACTTCACAAGGTATTCTAATGTACTTAGAAGATTGCATGCATTGGTTTCCTAATCCTAGTAACATCGTAGAACATACCCAAAGATGGAATCGACATAGTAACAATAAACAATTATATATATCGAGCACTGTGACACCTGCGAAGCAGGCGAAGTCTTACTCGAGGTAGAAGCAGGGTGGGTTACAGGAAGCAGGTGTCTGTAACCAAGTTAGGACACATATATGTGATAATAACACATATCAAGGTATTCTATTAACACTTAGAAGATTGCATGCATTGGTTTCCTAATCCTAGTAACATCGTAGAACATACCCAAAGATAGATCGACATAGTAACAATAAACAATTATATATCCTGAGCACTTAGAACTTAGTTAGATCAAACATTCATTTATCCTTAACACAATTAAATCACTAAGAAACAACAGATCTATCTATCATACATAATAACCAAAGGACTGAGCAGATTCATAACATAAACAACCCAACAAAAAGAAAATGAAAGACACAAGATATATGTGGTTCACCCCAGTGTGGGGCTACGTCCACCAACCGCTTCACCTTCTTTATTATTCGTCTGAATCTTACATTCATTCACTCCTATGCACTAAGACACGGAGCCAAGCTTTGCATTAGACAGGAGATTTGCGCACTAAGCACCAAATCCTCTTTCCAAAACTAGGTCAAAGAACAGAGACAATTCTCTATCAAGAACAGATCCTTACTAACATATATTCCCTGGCACAAAGCTAATCACATTACTTTCACTTAGATCTCCACTCTTCTCTAAACTATTCTACTTCTACCATACATTCTCACTTATTTATACTTTTACAATCCCTTACAATAAGGCCTAATCATGGGTAAACCCCATGGGCCGACATCCCATAAACACATTAAAACAAACCTAAAGAACCCCTTAATTGGTCCACATAGCCCAAAAAATAAGTGAGATCCATGATCTCAACTCCGCTTGGGTGCTCCTTCTTCGAACAATGTGTCGAAGTTCAAAAGTGGTCCAAACCTGACCAAGGTTTCCTCAAAAATTGGTCGAGGGACAACAGATCTTGTTAACAAAAGTCCTCTCTTAGGTAGAGGTTTGGTTTCCTTTTTTATTAATGAAATCTGAGCTTATTTTCACCCTTTCATTTGAAATTAAATCATTTTAGCTTCTTCAAAAATTTTGGCTAGAGTATGTTTGGCAACCCTTTTTAGGAACATGGAAATAGAAGCTGGGAGAGAATTAGCTTATACTTCAATTTGCAACTCCTAGGAAGGTTTAGCCTCTGGTTGGAATTTGTTCAAAATGGTGGTGAACCTTTGGTTGAAATCCTTAACATTTTCTTTTGGACTCATAGTAGCGACGAAAAGCTCATCCATTAAATCTCTTGTGGTAGTTTCTTCGACAAATTTGTCCAAGAAATCCTTTTGAAACTTTGTCCAACTAGTTATGGAACCAACTGGCAGGTTGAAATATCAAGTCGAAGATAAGTTTTCAAAGGTATAAGGAAAGATTATGCATATTACATCTTTGTGTTGCACATTCATCAATCTATAGCTAATATGAACTATTTAATATGGTCCTCGAGCAATTCGGAGGTTTCGGGGTCAAATTTAGGAAGTAATTTTTATGGATGTCTTGGTAGGTTATGCACCCGTCCTAGGATTTCCAGAGAATATCTTTCCAACAATGGTTGGTTATCTTGAGGTTGATTTACCCCTTCTCCATTGTTATGATTATTATCCTACATGTCTTCTTATTCAAAACCTGAGCGATTCGAGTTAGACCCTTCCTCTTCAGATTCAAAATCATCATGTTTAGAGTAATTACCATCCAGTGTTTCGGGTTTCAGATTAAGGGGTTGTTCGATCTCTGTGAGGGACAAATCTATAATGTCTTCTATCATGTGAGAAAATACATGGTCAGGTGTGTCAATAATTGGTCTTCTTATTTGTTTTCTTCGAGGAATTAAAGGATCTAAAGGTAATGCTTCGATTTGTCGGGTGTAAGCTCTAGTGATTCTTCTAAACTTATTTAACTCTTTTTGGGGAAGAGCGTAAGGTATTTATGGGTATAGGTGTTATTCCTCTTCATGTTGAGGTAAGTTACTCGTATCGGGAGTACTCTTTGTTTGTTCTTTTTCTTGAGAGTGACTAGCCATGCATGTGGGTTGTTTTGAATCTACAGGCTTTGCGAAATATTTTATCAGAAATATTGTTAGTCATGCATTCATTCATGCCCTCCTTCTAGCACCAATTCTTTTGAGGGGTCCAGTATCCCTTTAACTCAACAAAAGGAACCAAACTCGCTTAAGAGGCCCAATTAGACTCTTTAGTGTTTGATGAGTGGTAAGGTTCTCTAGATTCGTGATCTGGATAGAATTATCGATAGAATTTAATCGTGATTGACATATATGTATTTTCTGTTAATCCTTTCCTCAGGCGATGAAATTCTCTTTTTTTTTTCTTTTCTAACGTTTATAAAAAAAGAAATATAGATCTTTAAACCAGATGACAAAGGGAAGATAACTATGTGTTTGTTGAAGGTAGGGTTGTAGGAAAACCTTTATACCATAGCATGCAGACGAAGAATATCTAAACTAATTCAAACTATCATTAATACCATTTTTATTAGTACACATTCAACATTATCTGAGATAATAGTTACAGAAAGAAAATATATATGTGACAAGAAGTTAGCACAAGAAAAAGTAATTTTCAATGCTCTATTATCAATCACAGGTTAACACAATCAATTTCTATTCATCAACTAGAATAAAAGAACTATTGTGGCATTATAAGATAACTTTAAATAACATATACAACAACTCTTACTCAATAAAGCAACAAATACTTAATCTGAAGATAGAGATAATCCTCCTTGGTCCAATCACATTCACGCTTTAGATGATAGAAGTGGATTTAGTTCTAAACATAACTTCTTAATCAAAATAACTTGCATAGAAATAGTTCTCTTATAAAATTTCAGAAAAAAAGAAAAAAAAAAAAGTATTTTTCCTCAAAACCATCGACCCTTTTTAACATACAAAATATCCCTATTTATCACAAATGTAGAGGCCCTCAACCAGTTTGGGACTGAGGCTTAGCTCTACACATCGGTTGCAAAACAACTTATTAAATTAACTAAAACACACTACTGGAGTATGTTAATGAATACTAAAAACTCGACTTAACAAAAAGGAGTGGTTCTTATCACAAAAAAAAGACCACTTATTATGTCTGAAATTAAAAGAGTTTTGCAATTGAAAAATTAAAAACTGCTACTAGCACTGAATCTAGATTGATGCACATGTTGGGGTGAACCGAGATTTGGAAGGAAATGACTGGTAGTGACAGAACTACGTTCTATATGGAGCATTGGCATGCATCGCACTGTTGGTGGCCACTAGGAGATATTTGGATGTTGGCAGTGTTTTTCCCCCACTTATCCCTGGGAGGAAAGAAGCAAGTCATCTGAAATTTTCCAGAGTCTCTGATATTCTTTTTGCAGTCTAGACGTGTAGTTTCCCCAATTCTGGTTTGGTGCCCCTTTTTAAACATTTCAAAATGTGAAATAAATTTGGGTGAGACACTTCGAAAATTCAGTGTTCGGGGGATATGGAGCGCAAAATATTCATATATCCCAGAGGCTCGGACTGTCAGAGTCATTAACCACCACTTATTGCTAATTAACTCGGGATTTATCCTTAAACATTTGGTGTTTCGACACTTCGACAATTCGGGGGTTCCGGAGCTGTGAATGTTGAGTTTGAGAATCTCCCAGAGTTATAATGTTGCAGAGTGATGTGGGAATTTGGGACCCACTTTGGCTATTAGAGGCTAAGGCACTTCGGAGGTTCGAAGAATTTTGCTCGATTTCAGTTAAGATTCTATGGAGTGCTAAACTCCCGGAGTGACGTGGTGTCCTAGTGTCATATCGCCGATGTGTCAAAGAAATAAGGGTGACATGTGTCACTTGAAATAGTACAGATGACGAACCCAATTATGCTTAAAATGAGTGCCATGTGTCATGATAGGAGAGTGACATGCATCATGATAGAAGAGTGCCACGCATATAAACTGATGGATGCCATGCGTCTCTAGATCTTTGGGGTTCGAGAGTTCTTGAATGGAAATTTTGGATACCTCTTGGAGGTCTTAACTCACGAAGTGATTAGACAATGATTATCACTAATTAACCCAGGATTAATTCATGTTTAACATTTAAATATTTCAGGACTTCGGGGGCTCCGGTGCTTTGGGGATTTGAAGGTCTGCGTTTGTTGTGAATTGAAATCCCCCGTACTGAAAATATCTCGGAGCTGACATGTCAACATGAAGTCACTATTGTTGATGTGTCCTCATGACAGAGAGTGACACGTGTCACCCGGAAATGGGTGGATGACGTAACCCAAATGACATGAAATGAGTGCCATGTGTCAACACCAATGGATACCATGTGACTCCGATGTTTCTTCATTCAGGATTTTTTTAGTGCTAAGTGTGGAGATCTCCCGAATGGTTGATCTTGCGAGGCGATGTGGCAATTAGACATTCAGGAGATTTTGACAAAGATGAGCTCGGACGTTTCAGAATTTGGGAGTTGCGGTGAGAAGTTTGTGTAACTCTGCGATTAAACCTCACACATTTATGAAAGCCTGAATGTACAAGAGTTGTTGATCTGATCGACCTGCTAGATATTTACCATTGAAAATTTTCCCTGTATGTTTTCACAATCCAAGCCTGAAAATGACTGCTCTGAATTACTGCATTTTGTTCACGGGTGTTCCCTGTGAATACAAAAAGGCTTGGTAGACCTATTGTGAGCTCAATCAATGGAAATCACGATGACTAGTATTCCGAACCAAATCAAGACATGTAATTATCCTTCAACAAAAACATAAACAAAATGTGCAAAGACTATCTCAAGAAAAAAAACGATAGAAACCAAGTCATTTAGAGAGGGAAATTGGCTCAACCAACCAGAAGGGGAATTATTTTCAAGAAGGTATAGGGAAAATGAGGCAAAATGGGTAGGGGTGTAGACTTAGGTCTCAACATTGGGATAAGAATAATCATGGATCAACCAGGGTTGTCGGCATTGGCGGGTAAAGGTTCGAACTAAAACTAGGAGTTTAATGTCCAATCAATCAACATATAGTTAATGACTGTATCAGTGTCGATGATTTATCTTCTACGTTATTTCATTGGCACCTCTAGGAAAAAGTTCTGATGCCAAAACAAAAATGCCCTATGGTGCTGACACGAAAATATAGATATGACATGGGGGACATCAAAATATGACATGGATAGCTCCTATGCAATACAAATTGTATATGTGGAAAACACGTGGTGATTGATTTGACCTTTGGGGCATGAGGAGCGTTTATTTTCGGTGTCGAGGATTTTCCTTTTGACACAAGTTGATGTTTCCTTTCCCCTATTCATCGATGTCAACAATATATCGGGGATCGATGATCGACGATTGTGGTTTCCTATGTCGATGGTTTAACTTTCTGGTTCTCTAATGTCGATGGTATATCGACGATTTTTAGAAAACATTTTGCAGGCCAGAATTAGTGATCAGCGCACCCTTCCTCTCATTTATCTGATATCGATGGTGCATCGACAGTTGACAATTATTGATGTTATGTTGGCATTTGTCCTCTCATATTTCTCTAATACCAATGATAGGCACATGGCTAAAAATTTTAGTTGCATACACTTAGTCTAAATGCCAAGTTTACTTAGAAAAAAAGGTCAATTTGTTCAATAACTCCAAACTAAACTGAATGTGATCGATGATAAAACATAAAAACACATAAAACACATTGATCCCTACATGACTGACTAAATTCATAAAATACAAAATGGTACCCAAAGGAAAATTCAAAAAAACTTTTAGGGTGTGTTGAGTGTTCAACGGGAGGGAGTTGAATTCTCTGCTATCCTAAATGGATATTGTGATCCCCCTATGTTGGTACTACTAGAGGTATGGATATCTCTTGAAGAGTGAGTGCCTGCAGGGATGGTGGCACCTCTAAGAGCATGACTACTCCTAGAACCAAAAATTCCCCCAGGGGAAATGTGGACCCTCTAGGAATGATGTTCCCAAAGTTGGTCTTGAGGAAGAAACATGTTGCACAACTGAGAGGGGGGGNTGTTACCGATATTAAACAATTATGCTTATTTTAAAATCTTTGCAGAGCATTGAATGGAAATCACAATAATGTAGGGAAGTAGGCAATAGAACATTCAACATCATTCACACATATGAAATATACAGAGCCAGATATTTCCTGAGGAAACCCATAAAGGGTAAAAACCTATTCTTCTTTATATGATAAGTAATATTTACATTTTGTACATTATCATACTTATGAGCACCAACTCCCTGGCTTCTTTAGCACCCACTAGAAGGAAGCACCAACTCCCTGGTTTCTCTAGCTCCCACTAGAAGGAAGTAACAACTCCCTAAGTGTTCCAACGCCAACTGGATGGAAGCACCAACTTCCAGTCACACGGGCACTAACTTGTATAACAGAGAACAACAGTTCTCCCTTGCACCACCCTGCCACCCTGGTTTCTCTGGCTGCAACCAGATGGAAGCTACAACTCCCTATGTTCAAGAATTCACTTGAACCTCTAAGGACAACAGTCCTCCCTAGCACCTCCCTACCACCCTGAAATATAAATCTTTACTACTGAAACTTATTACAGTGATATAATGTTCATCAATGGCTTACCAGTCTCATCATTGTTCTACTATGTTGCTCTGCTCTCTTGTATCAGTGTCTCTCCGCCTACATCTTCTTGCGCTTTCCGATCTTCTGCTCTTCTCTACAAGTGCACCTCAACCTTCTTTTACTGTCTCAGCTATGCATCTATGTTCTTTTCTTCTGTTGTGCTTTATGCTCTGCGTCTTATTTTGATTCTCTGAATTACGCCTCTTCTGTGTATTTCATCTCCTGCCCACAGCATGTCATTTCCCCGTGCGTAATTCCTCTCTACCACAACCCCATCTCTTCTTTGTTCTTCATTCTTATAGTCTCTGTGCACCTTGTGCATGCAATATGTGCAATGCTTCTGCATGCTCTTCATGTCGAGTGCTCTACTTGATCATCATTGCAACTATTCACCTTCTCTAGTGGTTGAACCCATGTGTCCATCATCACTGGGTGTTATGATGATATTCCTTAGCCTATCTAGCAGTCGAGGCTCTTCGTCTTCTCTATCATAGTCGATCTCAACCTCTCTATTGAAAATACAGGCTTCAACACTCTTCCATCTGTCAATCGCCTCCTGAACAGTCTTCATTCCACTGGCAGGTGCCTTGAGACTCTTCATCTTCTCTGGCGATCACCCTGAAGTCTCTTCTAGTCCTCTGGCAGAAACAAACAGTCGTTTCTAGAAATTACATTGTGAACCTCCAAAACCCACATCAGAAACTGAATTACCACTGATCGATTAACTGTGAAGAGCAACAACAGCCCTTCAATCATATTCCCGAATAACCTACACCATTGGATCATAAATGATGGGTCTCGCGCTTATTTCACCATTTCGCAATTCAGCATTTTGGCATTCATGTGGTGAGGCATCTTGTCTCTCCAAGTCGCAATCTCTGAAATGGAGATTAGCTTCGTGCTACCTCCTCCCTTGAGCCTTCGTCGATCTGACCATAGGTTATGACCAGGGGCCAATTCTGAACATGCATTTTGCATTTTGCGTTTTTGGGGATTCTGTGATGAGTCATCTCGACTCTCCATGTCCCAACCTCTGAAATGGAGCTTGTCTCTTCTAGCTCTTCTCTACAGCTCTTCGACGATGTGACCACTGGTGGTGACCAAGCACTTATCCATACAGTGCTTTCGCAATTTCGTATTTCGGCACTTCAGGACTCCTGTGATGAAGAGTCTCGACTCTTGACACCTCCAACTCTCGGTATCTGAAACTCCGGTTGATGTGCTTGTTTCAGGATTTTCAGCATTTCACATTTCGGCACTTCGAGACTCCTGTGATGAAGAGTCTCGACTCTTGACTCCTCCAACTCCCAGTATCCGAAACTCCGATTGATGTGCCTGTTTCGGGATTTTCGACGTTTCGCATTTCGGTACTTTAGGACTCCTATGATGAAGAGTCTCGACTCTTGACTCCTGCAACTCCCAGTATCCGAAACTCTGGTTTATGTGTCTGTTTTGGAATTTTCGGCGTTTCGCATTTCGGCACTTCGGAACTCCTGTGAGGAAGAGTCTCGACTCTTGAATCCCCCAGCTCCCTGTATCTGAAACTCCCATTGATGTGTATGTTTGAGGATTTTTAGCGTTTTGCATTTCAGCACTTTGAGACTCCTGTGATGAAGAGTCTTGACTCTTGATTCCTCCAACTCCCAGTATTGAACTCCGAAATGGAGTCTTTGTTTCTGATACCCAAAATGGAATTTAGCTTCTGATCTTGCCATGCGATCATCATTGTGCTATTGGTCATGATCTTTTCCATCAATGACAAACATGCATACTCTACACTCTGCGTGCACCTCTGCACTATCTCTTATGGTCTTCACGAGCTTTCTCTGCTACGTCTTCCCAAAATACGTCTGGTTCCCGCCTGGCACATTATACATGTACTCAAGCCATCATCATTGTTGTACTTGCCATCAATTACAAGCATACACTGCCTGTAAAACATGCCAACAAAACCCTTAGGACTGGATGTGGAAAAAAAAGGAAAACCTTCCCATGATGAAAAATTTCCCCCAAGGGATGTGCCACTAGGGAAAGTTGTGTTAATCCATGGAAAAGAAAAACCTACCAAAGTACTGCTACTCCCAAGAGGATTAGGGACAACCCCAAAACCAATAGGAATACTCCATCCAAAAGGTACACTTGCACCTAATGATACTGGGCCACTCATTGGATTAGTGCAGGTGGAAGGAATTCCATTTCCCATGATGAAAACAAATCTCTCCCGCCCCCACCAGAAAATAATCTCGAAGTGGGAATTGAATGGATGGGCATCAAAACACTAGGTATACTAAAGGATGGAGTTGATGACACGACTGGTGTCCCCCAGATGGAGGAACCAAAAACAAAAGGTGTGGATGGTGTAGGTCAAATGGTGTTAAGAAGTGGAAATCAAGATATTGTTGAGTGACCCCAGGGGAATTTCCCCCTGTCCCACTTGGGGATGGGCTCATAGGTTCAGCTACACTAGACGAAACACTGGGTCTGGACATGGTGGGAGGATGACTAAACAAAGAGAAAGGTTCACTAAAAATTTACCTTACTTGGACAAGTAAAGGGGCGTCTGACTCAGTTAAAGGTGGATTGAAATTTGGTGGAGGACGTTTGTCTACCACTTCCACTTCAACCAAACCGGTCTCCTCAAATCAAAGCTAAGACCCTTTGAATTCCTTTTCTTCGATCTCTCACCACTTTAGAGGTGGTTGCACCTCTGTAATAAGCTCAATTCCTCATAATCGACGAGACTGGAGCAGTAATTCAACCACAGTGAATAAACTATGTTACTAACAAACATAAATCAACCTATGGCCGACCTAGAATCAAACTCAAAAATCACACTCTTCATCAAATATAGGCAACAACAAGCAAACCAAATGGCTCAGGGGTCTTCTGAAAACCATCCTTATGGGGGGGGTCAAATCGCCCATAAGATTAGCTAGTGAAGGTGTGAGGAGAAGTTACAATGATCACGTGAAATAACCATGGCTTGTGTAAGTACACTTTATTAAGGGGAGCACCCTCCAGGGGAAATGAGACCATGAACGAGCATCTTCCCTAGGTACTACAGGTATGTCTCAGCTGCATTCACTTATGTAGATCCCTAGGAAAGGTCACCAAGGCTACCACCTAACAACCAATGGTCAAGCGAACAATCGTAAGTCTGATTGCATGTAACGGTAGGGTAGCTAAGCCTGAAGCTTTGAAGGTGTCAACCAAAAGAACCTCTGTATACATAACGATTGAAGTAGTACCAAAAAAAATAACAAGAAGAGAGGGGTAATCTCCCTAATTTCCCCGATGCAACCTCGTGCTTGAATCCTATGTTAGAGGATATTCCCAACAAACTGGTTGCAAGAATGGATTTTCACGCTCATTAATGACTTCTAGGTTTCATTTTGTGGCCTTGGAGAGTTTACTCTCCAATCCTATTACAAGGCCCTAATCCTAGCTAATGTTGCTTCACTATAAAAAGAAAGATTTCTAATAAATTTTAGATTGTGTAATTTATTTTTATGGCTATTGCGTAAGTCCAAGGGTTATGGATGAAACTTTAATGATGTGATGACTCTTCACCCAACCAAGAAATGCATGAATGATGATGCAATTTCATTCTTTTCAATGAACTCTAGCTACGGGAGGGAAAGAGACTTTTCTTTTTATTTTCCAATTTCATAAATAAGTCCTCACACACACTAAGAAACCAATCAAGAAAATCAGATCTGAAACCAATCAATGCTTCTAATTCTCTTGTACACTAATGCTTCAAAAGAAAATCTAGCATGCAACATTTGTATTTTTATTTTTATTTTTATTTTTGTCTTTTTGATATTTTTCCATTTGAAATGTAACAATTCATGATCTAAGCAAGAAAGACAAATAAAAAAAGGAAAACAAAAAACAAGAAACAAGCAAAATGGGTTGTAGGATATTGGGAATGAGGCTAGATCATCCCACTCCAATGTCACTATAGAGATCACACCAAAACTTGAAAAACAAAAATCTAATGGAGATCTAGAGTTTGAGAGTGGAAATTTGTAGGGATTATACTGCACTCTATATTTATCGGAAGCATATGATTCAATATATCAAAATAAATCCCCAAAAATCCTATTTCTAATGGATTTGGTTTGGCTACAATCTGAATTCTTTGTCAAAATATATTAGCCAAGCAGTCCATGCAGCTATCACGAAAATATGTAAAATAATTGATTTTGAATCAGCGATAGTATTGCTTTCCAGACACCGATCTAGATGATTTTTTTTTTTAATTGGATAATTTTAGAGAGGATTCCACATATGTAGCTAATTGTTTCATATTTTTCACGGAAATTTAAATAATTGTGTCTAAATTTTGTGTCCCTCTTTTAGAGGAAAACTCTTTAAGAGAGCCAAGGAAGAAAGAAAAGTCCCCAGTGGAGTCGCCAATCTGTTGTGGGATTTTTTCTCACAAAGATATCACTGGAAATATTAGTAAGATCTCCCTAGGATTTGCCTAGGAACCCTAGGCAAGAGTGGGATAGATTTCTTATGGTTTTCCTATAAATAAGCAATAATATCATTACAAAAGGAGATGGAAGAATGGCATACATTTTCTTGAAGGTTGTTGTTGGTGTTGTGTGTGGTTTGTAAGACCCTAGGTTTGAGTTATCTATGACCAAAAAAAGCCACCAAATACCAGCCCTTTCGGCGTCACCCGCTTGCACCTATGAAGTCTCACCCGAGGTATCTATTGGTACTGCAAGAACCAGGCTTCTACAATAGTAAGGGAATGTGAGGAGATCATTTTGTTCATTCTTCCTTATTAGTTTTGTGTGCGTAATTGTGTTCTTGTTATGTATTAACCTACTTAGCGATTAATATTCATATTATCCACATATTCTAGATTATTGCATAAATGTATTATTGTAACAATCATGATTATTGCACAAAGATTAAACATAAGACAAAGCTAATCTACTATGCATCTAGACATAACTCATTAACAATCACATAAAATACATGTCACACAATATTTAACGTGGTTCACCCAACTCTAGGCTACGTCCACAATGACTGGCTTATTTATTGTACTTTTGGTAAGTGCTTCAGGCTTGCACATTGTGCTTACAAATATGTATCATGGTATCTTTCTCTTCTACTAGCCTAGCCACTCTGTAGTGCAAGCTTATCCCTGTCTACATCATCCCTTACATTCATACATTGATTCCTTTCTTTTACAGACTAAAAACAGACAATAATGGATTGGAACCCACAACAACAAGGAACCAATCATATGCTAAGATGAACCAACAACACACACAGAGAACAAACAATACATAGAACCCCTATCCTACCAACCCGTTACCTATTTATACATACAATCGAGGGCTTAAAATCCTACTTGGTTCATCCCAAAATGCTATTAAATTGCATGAAAACTCCAGTTAATTGGTTGTTCAGCTGATTTCTCTTGCTTTTCCGTCTGTATGCTTCTTTTTCACTTTGACTTCTTGTTCTTCCTACTTTTTCACGTCCTTCCATCTTTAGCCTATAGACCTATCATCCTTCCTTTTCACCTGCTTTCTTCTCCTTCTTTTTTCTATTCTTTATTCATCTATTTGCTTTATTCTCTTTCTCTTCTTTATTCTTCTTTTACTATGCATTGTACTTCTATATATGTCTCTGTTTCTCATTGTCCTCTTGGATGCACCTTAGTTGCACACTCCCTAATCTTCCTTCTTCTCTTGTCCACCTATGTTGTGCACTTCTTTTGTACTTAGTATTTTTCCCAAAAATTTATTCCAAAAATTCCTATCCAACAGGCCCCCACCACTCACCTATGGATCATCCTGAGCCACTCGGGCATGTTTCCTGCTCTTCCATGCCGCAAAAAATTTTTGGGAGGTTTTCGTTGCTATATCCACTTCTTTGATTATTGTTGCCTCTGTTTGTGTGATCACTTTGCCCCCCTTGCGCAGTCAAGACTGTGATGTTTTCCTCTGCTTAATGTGCTTCCTATTTGACCTATCCCTACACAGTGGCCAACTCCCCTAATATCCTCGTCGCTTCTTCCTGCAGTGGTCCCAATCATTGTTTAAGGATCTTTTGTTGATCCCTCATATTCTCCACTTCCAAGTATGACTACCTCTGAGCTAAAATGGTTATCATATGTTCCGCTGGTGGAAGTGCAGCAACCCTATCTAAAGCTTGGTGTGCTTGTTCCTATGCTTCTCTTAACTTGGTGATCTGAAAATAGAACTTTGACTTGTTATGCTATGAAAGCACCCTCTACTTCATTAAAAATAAACTTTACAGGACCTTGCTTCATGTGTTAAAATATGCAAGAACAAAATTATGTGCCAAGTTTATGTATCTTCTTGTAAATGCTTATGTGTGAGGATATGTTCTTTTAAATGGTTAAATATTTACTTTCAATAAATACATAGCAACATAAATTGCAGCAAATAAACCATCAAACTCACAACAAGAACAACATGATAAAGGAGTTCACCCCTTTCCGGGCTACATCTCCTTAAGCCTCCATCAATGGACTTGGCTCTCTGGGATTAATTTGTCAAAATTTCTTTTACAAGTTGTTGCTCAACTCCAATGGAAAAACAGACTGTACCATTGAGATAAGAACACATAAAAACCCCAAACATGACTAATAGAACTCTGAAAACGGATCATGGCTCATCCGGGCATGACCTCTTCTACATGTGGCCTCAAGCTTCCTTGAGCTTCTCTGTGGAAACAACACCTGTAAAAGTCCTCAAAATCCTCTGAAACCTATCCCAATGTGTTCAGAGCATAACAATTAGCCAAAAATGATTATTCAATCACAGAAAACAAACATAGGCTCACCAAAACATGTCCTCGATCAATGAGGGCTTCAAGCTCCCTAAAGGTTGATGAAACTTCAATGGCTAAAATCCTGAAAAATAAGTCTTCAAATGGCCTTTATAACAGTGCCAATGGATTCAGGACATCCAAAAACCCCTAGCTGGGCTTTTACGGCACCTCAATCGGCCAAAAAATGAGGAAGATAGGCCTCCTGCCATTTTCCTCCTTCAAGCTTGTTGAAATTGGTTCGCCAAAATGCACCTTTGTGTGCCTGAACCAAGAACAAGCTCCAAATTCGTGTTTAAACCCAGCACACGCGTGCAACTGAATAATTGTGCAAACTGTAGGATGGTTAGGGCGCCTCCATCCCCTAACCGCCAAGCTCGTGGGCACATGTGGTCACCATAAGACCACGCACTATAACAAAAGGGGGCTATGTTTACAAGGAAAATAAAAATGCAACATGTGGCGGTTCATTTTGCACAACCGTTGAAACCAACACCAAACTCCCGTGTTGTGATCATATGTTAAACACATAATAAAACCGTGGGCTACATTTTAAAAACCCCGCGCGCAATCAACGGAGGGCATGGTCATATGGTAGTGTTAGTAACAGGG
>SNQJ01S0001023.1:408150-486536 GCA_010110895.2 Picea sitchensis | reverse complement strand
GTAGCCATGAGTTGGTACAGGATGTGTATGTGATGGACCTTCCAGATACAAACATAATCCTTGGAGATTAGTGGCTCAGTACGTTGGGGCCTATTACCACCAACTACAATACCATGGAGATGTCTTTCACAGAGGAGGGTGGATGAAAGGTAGTGCTTCGAGGCATGACAGGTAACTCAACCAAGGTAGTTATGGCCAAGAGGATGGAAGCCATCTTCAGGAGAGAAGAGATAGTATATGCAGCTGAATGCAAAATTTCGGCACGTGTGGATGAGCAGGGCAAGGTTCAATGCACACCAGAAATCTAGGAAATCATTAACAAACACAACAAAGTGTTTGGACCTATCCCACCAGGGGTGCCACCAGACAAGGGGTTTGAGCACATCATTGAGTTGGAGGCAGGAGCAAAACCAGTCATCACCACACCATACAGACATCCAAAGAAGTATAAAGACGAGATAGAGAAGGCAATCAAAGAGCTCTTGGATATGGGGCACATCAGGTCGAGTTCCAACCCTTTTGCTTCTTTAGTGATGTTGGTCAAGAAGAAGGATGGAACCATGTGCATGTGCATTGACTTCCGGGCATTAAATAAGAAAACAATAAAAAATAGGCATCCTGTACCAAGCATTGATGAGCTACTGGACGAACTGCATGGGGCTGTCTATTTCACAAAAATTGACCTACATTCCGACTACCATCAAATCAAAATGAGGGAGGAGGACATCCCAAAAACTGCTTTCAGGTGTCACTATGGTCACTATGAGTTCTTAGTGATGCCCTTCGGGTTAGCCAATGCCCCAGTCATGTTCCAATCTTGTATGAACCATGTCTTCAACAAACAGTTGAGGAAGCATCTCTTGGTATTTTTTGATGACTTTCTCATTTATAGCAAGATGTAGGAGGAACACCTTCGGCATGTGGATCAAATTTTGTCTATCATGGAGAAGCAATCATTGTATGCTAAGAAGTCCAAATGTGAGTTTGGAATGACATAGGTTCTTTACTTGGGACACATCATCATAGCAAAGGGGGTACAGGTACATCAGGAGAAAAATTCAAGCCATAATGGAGTGGCCTACACCTAAGACCCTTATAAAATTGAGGGGATTTCTAGGCATGTGCACTTACTACATGAAGTTTGTCAAGGGGTTCTCTCAGCTTTGTGCACCCTTGATCGACTTGACCAAGAAAGGAGCTTTCAAATAGAGTGAGGAGGCCCAATTTACATTCGATAAGATGAAAAAGGTGATGAGCACATGCCCAGTCTTAGCCCTACCAGATTTCAACCAACCTTTCACCTTGGAGTGTGATGCCTTAGGAGAAGGTATTGGTGTAATGTCCCCAAGGCCAAGCCCTATTGTAAATCTTGTTTATGAAATGAATTGTAAATATGTTTTATAGGTTGGTGAGCCGAGTTTATATAAGCTAGTGGGCTTATGTAATTGTTAGGCCAGAGAGCGTAAGTGTTGAAGGCCAAGAGCCTGATTTTGTACCTGTAATTATGCGGAACAGTAATAAAATATAAACACCGCCACGTGCAGACCGACCACAATGAATGAGTGATGGGGGACTAAGATTCCACAGAGTGGGCAAGGGATTAGGGGCTGGAAGGTGGGAAGAGGGGCTAAGTGTTGAGCCTTGGGGGCTAAGCCTAGGGGCTTAAGTCCTTGGGGAATAATATTAAAATATTATTCCAAAAGACATGTGAATATTATGTTTTATCCTAAGTTCTTTTTGGAAAGACAAGCAACTTCCAATTGGAAGGAACACGTGCTGAAGGAATGCATGCAGTTTCATGGGTGACAAGTGTCAACCCGAGCCATTGCAAATAAAACAGCTGAGATGAGCCGTGGTGAGGGTTTTTTCTCCTCCATTCTACCCGACCGTCTGAACATGAACGATCTAACCTCTGCAAGAATACCCTTGTGCATCTTCTAAATCGTATGCCTCGTCCGACCCGGGAAGAGACCTCGTGCCATTCTGAGAATCGAGGGCTAAGTCTGTGTGTGAATTTCGGGGATAGCCTGTGTTAATTTCTGGGAAAGCTGATGCGTTCCTCTGTCTGAGCAGATCGATCCTATGTGTAGAGTTTCTATCCCAAAGCCATAATCCGCAAGACCATCATGTCATTGTTGAGTCTGTCTAGAAAGCCCATGTCTATTTTCCCCGTTGGTTGTTGTGGCTACGCAGTGCTGGACTGCGTGTGGCTTGTTGGCCAGTTAGTACAACACTCTCTCCAGGTGAGAGAGGTGGTGAAGTTGGAAGAACAGGTTGTTGGGCCTGTGAGCGACTCTCTCTAGGCGAGAGAGTGCGCAAAGGAAGGAGAGAACTCTTGGAAGGAACCCTGTAGCTGCCACAGAGCTCGAAGACTTCCGGTCCGGTCTGTTGCTGAAACCCAAGGCAAGGGAGGTTAGCAGCCGAAGGACTATCTAGGTGACAGAGAACGTATATACTCCTGGGGTGGAACATGCATGTGGGGAAGRAGAGTCTGTGAGCAATGAGTATGAGTGGTTCCTGGGAGAGAATTCCTTCCTTGTGCCCGTGTGTTTTCATTGTAACCTCARCCTAGCCTAGGATTCCTTGCCTTGGGGTGGAGCTTAGTCCCAGCTCGGGGGTGACCTACTGCTGAGAGTGATGAGTAGCGTGGTCTAATGCTGGGAGGTTCATGGAAGGCCTGCACCTAGTTGGTGGAATAACCATCGTTTTCAAAGATAAGTACCATATATTGTTTCAATTATGTTATTGCATGTCTGTGTATTTATAATTATCATGTATTCTGCTGTGCATTCGAATTGATGTTAAAGCCATTAACTATTTATAATAGCAGTAAATATTATGTTACTCTGAGTTTGAATGTGTTTCATTTGCTTAAATGCATGTCATATATATATATATATAAAATTAAGTATGAGATCGTTATTCTGCGAAGTAGCGCCTGCCTGATTGATGCAAAGAGGGTGTTACCATTTGGTATCAGAGCATTACAAGCTGCAAATAACAAAAGAGGGTGTTACAGTTTGGTATTAGAGCCAAGGTTTCGACGCTGAGCCTAGATGGGCCAGATAAGGGTCTTTGGACCAAGAGTTTGAGGAGAAATTGTGTCTGGAGGACCAATTTCAGACCTTTGCATGCTCCTCAGTGCCAAGGAGATTACTGGATTGTGCTTACAAAGCTCAGGAGGTGTAGCAGTGTTATAACCGCACCCGATGTGGTATCAGGCCACCGGGAGAGAGGACTCCACACCAGAAGTGTTGGGAGCCGTAGGATCTGTTCGGAGGAAAGGAGAACCCTCCTGACCGTCAGATCTGGAAAACATGCCCAAGGTTTAAACAAACCCTTAAGAGTTGCACAAGAACACGGAAATCGTGATACGCGAAACCCCGAATTTGTCGGGACCGTCCATCGGGGGGAAACACGTGGCTGTCGGACGGGGTTTCGATACCCGGGAAACCAAAAGGAAAGAACATTGTATTCGCAAGTAGCCAAATAGCGAAACACGAAATTCCAAAACGATCTACACCGTAGATTGTAAGATAGGAAATTGATCGTTGGATCAAGTGGAGGGGTAGACAGTAATTTTGGGATTTCAGAAAATGAAAGTTCGAGAGGGTGGATGCATAAACTCCTGATGCCCGAAACCCTGAAAGAATCTGCGTCGTAGATTTGAGAAAGGTATAATCATTGGATTGTGTTGGAATGGACGTGGACACATGAGGGTGTACCACATGCTAGTGAGTCGAGAAGTCAAGCGAGAAGGGTGGGACCCGGTGATGTCACCGAAGGTGACATGGAACCTTCTGAACGTCCCACACGCCACCGTGGTTAAGGGCGACAACTGTGCTGTGGGCCCAGAGAGTAAAGTAAATCGGGATTTCAGGATTCGCAAAGGAGGAGCACAAAGGCTCAACACTCCAACTCGCGAAATTGCGAGGTGCGAGGGGTGCTAGCACGTAGCCCTAGCCTACGGTTATATGTAGTAGGCACTAGCGAGGAGGGAGCCATACCCGTATCGCATTTCGGGTATCGGTGTTTGGAGGAAGAAGGGTTAATAAGGGTCTTCGACTCGCGAACTCGCAAAGTTGCGAAAGGTGCTTTTGGTTACGAAGGTAGGGAAAAAGAGGAAGCCATCACCTGAAAACCCGAAGTTCCGAAGCCCCGAAATTTTCGAAGACAAAAGAACCGTCGAGGATTTAACTGTTAGATCTTCGTGGACCGAGACCCGAAGTTCCAAAGTCTCGAAAATTGCAGAGCCAAACAGAGCTCAGAAAACTTGATGGAATCAAAACGTTTTCTCTTGTTCACGTTGGTTTATGAATGTTGTAAGTTTTCTTGAAGGTTTAAGGGCCTGACAAACTGCGGTTGATTGCACCTTGTGTGTGCAGAGTTCAATGAGTGTCAGGACAACTGTGAATCTGCGTCGAATATAGAAATGGAAGAGGTGTGGATTGCCTCCATTTCAGAGAGTGAAAGAGAAGGAAGGGATGTCAACCTGGGAGTCGAAGGATCGAACTCCAATGGGCACGGAAGAGAATTGGATAAGGAAGGACATATGATGAAACTCATTGAAAGATTGCAGAAAGATGCCCAAGCTCGCCGAGCTGATAGCCGAAAGCTCATGAGGGTCAGGGATCAACAGGGAGAATTCAACTTAAAAATGTCGAAGAACCTGGAAAGGATAGAAAGGAAGTTAGAGAAGAGGAGTGGCTCAAGAAAGACAAAGAGTCGCAGGACCCCTAAGAGAAGAAGAAGATCGAGGAGTGGTAGCAAACATCATCGTCGCTCCCCAAAGCATTCCAGCAGGGAAGCACACAGTAGTTCAAGCCCGTCCCCTACCAAAAAACACCGAAGATCTAGAAGGGATGAATTGAAAGGAGAGATGAACAAGATCAAGGCTCCAACGTTCGATGGAGAACATAAGAAGGAGGAAGATGCTGAAACATGGTTGCTAGGCATGAGGAAATATTTCCAACTGCAGAATGAAGGATTGCGATGTATCAACTAAAAGGAAAAGAATCCATGTGGTGGGATCAGTTTGTGCAAGTGCAACACATTAGTGAGAAAGATGTCACTTGGAAGGAGTTCAAGAGGTATTTTGAGAAGAAATACCTGACTAAAAGATACTATGACAGAAAGATGAAGGAGTTCTTTGAACTCAAGCTAGGCAGCATGACCATCAATGAATACAAACAAAGGTTTTTGGAGCTACTGAAGTATGTTTCGTTCATCAAAGATGAGGCTGTCAAGATTCAGAGATATTTGAGTGGACTGCCACCTTCTATTGGTTACAAGATTCAATATGATGATCCTAAGACTATGGAAGAAACAATAAGAAGGGAAAACTGCTTATATGAACAACAAAGAGAAAGGGCTACTTTTCGGAAGACTTGGGATGACCAGAGGAAGTTTAAGAAGGAACAGAGGCAGAAGGGAAACAAACCTCCCTTTTTCAGAAACAGTCCTCAGGGACAACTGTCTTTTAGAGAGTCCAGGAAGGCTGAAGTGGTTGAGCAAATGCCCAGACCACCACCTATGGAGTGTTGGGGCTATAAAGGAAACCATAGATACAGGGACTGCCGCCACATAAAAGATAAAGCGAGAACCGTCCATAATGTTCAGCAAGCTGAAATTGTGGAGGATATGGGTAGCAGGATGCCAAGGATCTATGCAGCCCTAGACAACAAGCAAAAAAAATTTCAATCGCACATGATTGAAGTGGAAGGTATGATCAACAACTGACCATTTATTATTTTAATTGATTCTGGGTCTAGCCATAGTTATGTAGATCCTAGGGTGGTGGAAAGTTTGCATTTATCAAGAAGTAAACATGAAAGGTCTTGGTTAGTATAGTTGGCTACAGAAACCAATAGAAAGGTCACTGAATTGGTTAAATCATGTTCGATAGACATGAATGGATTGAGCACGAAGGCTGAATTGAATGTTCTGCCTTTAGGCTCTTATGACTGTTTAATTGGGATGGACTGGTTGGACCAACACCATGCCCTTTTGGACTGTCATAACAAGAGGTTTACATGCCTTGATGAGGAGGGAAATCGGAAAACAGTCCAAGGAATTCCCAGAGCTGTGGTTGTTAGAGAAATCTCAGCCATGCAACTGAAGAAGTGTTACAGGAAAGGTTGTCAATTATTTGCAGCCCATGTGGAGGAAGCATCCAGAGATGAATTCTCAATAATTGGAGACCATGAGGTACTCACAGAGTTCAAGGACATATTTCAGGAGGTACCTGGACTACCTCCGAAGAGAGACATTGATTTTTCTATAAATTTGATGCCTGCAGCAACTCCGGTGTTGAAAGCTCCTTATAGAATGAGTATGCTAGAGCTGAAAGAGTTGCAATTGCAGCTCGAAGAGCTTCTGAAGAAGGGGTACATTCACCCCAGGGTGTCACCTTGGGGTGCCCTGGTCCTGTTCGTGAAAAAGAAGGATGGGACGTTGAGGCTGTGCATCGATTTCCGGCAGTACTCCAGGGTGTCACCTTGGGGTGCCCTGGTCCTGTTCGTGAAAAAGAAGGGAGGTACAGTTGAGGCTGTGCATCGATTTCCGGCAGTTGAACAAGGTAACTGTCATATCAAGTATCCTCTGCTGAGGATCGATGATCTTTTCGATCAGTTGAAGGGTGCGAAAAAAATATTTTTGAAGATAGATCCTAGATCAGGATATCACCGGGTAAGAATAAATAGATCTCAGAGGACTATTCGCGATCTGGTAGTCCGACTTCTGAATTTTAGTACAACATATCATCCCGAGTCTGATGGACAGATAGAGAGGGTGAACAGAGTAATAGAGGACATGCTGAGAATGTGCGGATGGATAAACCATCAAGATGGAAGACTACCTGCATTTGGTGGTAGAATTGCCTACAATAATGGGTATCATGCATCGTTGAAGATGAGCTCCATTTGAAGCACTTTATGCAAGAAAGTGCAACACTCCAGTGAGCTTAGATAATCCAGTTGACAGAGCAGAAGTTGGGCCAGAATTGCTCAAAAAGATGTTAACGATAAAAAATTGGGCCGATCTAAAAGCTACCCACGACAGGCAGAAAAGCTATGCAGAAGAACAGAACCCACAAAGAATTCAAAGTGGGTGACTGCGTTTTCCTGAATGAAAACTAACAGGAGTTCCCTGAAGTTGGGAAGTTGCACCCTGCTATGGGTAAGATACTCGAGTAGGCCTTTTGAACTGGAAATGATTTCAGCCAGTTGCATTACATGCGCTTGCATTACCTGCATCTATGACTATACATAATGTGTTTCCTGTTTCACTGCTTAAGGAAATATATACCTGATGCTAACTCATGTTACCAGATTGAATGTGATTCAGGTGGAACCAGACAGTGTCCTGCAAGTGCATCCTGCGCGCATATTGCACAGGAAAATCAAACAAATCTAGAATCGAGCCATAGAGCTTGTGAAGGTCCAGTGGACCTGGTACGGTCCTGAGGATGCTAGACATGGGAGCATGAAGATGTTATGCGGGCAGAGTACCCGCATCTTTTGAAAATTTTGGAAAAGCTTGCAGATGCAATGTAAAATTGCATTGAGGACAATGCAGACAAGGGGAGGGGGGGATTGTAATGTCCTGGTCAAACCCTATTGTAAATATTACTTATGAAATGAACTGTAAATATGTTTTATAGGCTGGTGAGCCGAGTTTATATAAGCTAGTGGCTTATAAAATTGTTAGGCCAGAGAGCCTAAATGTTGAAGGCCAAGAGCCTGATTTTGTACCTGTAATTATGCGGAACAGTAATAAATATAAACACTGTTGCGTGCATACCGACCACATACTGAGTGATGGGGGACTGAGTTTCCATAGAGTGGGCAAGGGATTAGGGCTAGAAGGTCGGAAGAGGGGCTAAGTGTTGAGCCTTGGGGCTAAGCCTAGGCTTATGTCCTTGGGGAATAATATTAAAATATTCCAAAAGAGAGATGAATATTATGTTTCATCCTAAGTTCTTTGAAAGACAAGCAACTTCCAAATGGAAGGAAAACATGCTGAAGGAATGCATGCAATTTCATGGGTGACAAGCGTCAACCCGGACGCCCATGAAAATAAAACAGCTGAGATGAGCTGTGGTGTGAGGTTTTTCTCCTCCATTCTACCCGACCGTTTGAATGTGAACGGTCTGACCTCTACAAGAATAATTCCTGGTGCATCTTCTGAACCGTACGCCTCGTTCGACCCAGGAAGAGACCTCGTGCCATTATGAGAATCGAGGGCGAAGTCTTTGTGTGAATTTTAGGGATAACCAGGCACTTGTGGAAAGTTGATGCATTCCTCCTCACCGGCGTAACGAGCTCATGAGTGCGGAGCTGCTTCGTCCCAGCCATAATCCCAAGACCATCCCGTCATTGTTGAGCCCGGCCCCGAAAGCCCGTGTCTATTCTTCCTAGTCATTTGCCGCGGCCACACAAAGTGTTGGATTGCATGTGGCTTGTTGGCCAATTAGTACAACACTTTCCGTGTGAGAGGTGGTGAAGTTGGAAGAACAAAGGTTGGCATGTGAGTGACTCTTTCTAGGTGAGAGAGTGTGCAGATGAAGGAGAGAATTCCTTGAAGGAACCTTGTAGCTGCCACAGAGTCCAGAGACTTCCGGTCCATTTCATTGTCAAACCCAAGGGCAAGTGGAGGTTAAGAAATTGGGTTGGACTGCCTTTGGTGATGAGAAGGTGTATACTCTTAAAATTGCATGTGGGGAAGGAGGACTGCGGAGCAAAGGAGAAGGGAGTGGTTTCTGGAGAGAATTCCCTTCCTTGTGCCTATGTGGTTTTCCTCAGAACTCCCCAACTTAGCCTAAGATTCCTTTGCTCTGGTGCTTAGTCCCAAGTGACCTCCACCGCAGAGCCGCGGGATGAGTAGCCGTCTAAGTCGTGGGAGGTTCGTGGAAGGCCTAAACCTAGTTGGTGGAACTACTATTATTTCCAAGATAAATACCAGATGATGTTTCAATTATGTTATTGCATGTCCGTGTATTTATAATTATCGCATTCTCATTGCATATGAATTAATGTTACAGCCATTGATTATTTATAATAGTAGTAATTATTATGTTACTCTAAGTTTAAATGTGCTTCATTTGCTTAAATGTACGTCATATATATATAATTAAGTATGAGATCATTATTTTGCGAAGAAGTGCCCGCCCGACTGATGCAAAGAGGGTGTTATAGTTTGGTATCAAAGATTACAAGCTGCAAGTAACAAAAGAGGGTGTTATAATTGGGGCCATATCGATGCAACATAGGCACCCTCTTGCCTATGAGCCTAAAACTCGTGGACCTCGAAGTTACTTTTAATAAACATTTATGACAAAGAGAAGTTGGCCATCATGCACACGCTCTAGCCAAATTTAGACAATACCCGGTAGGTGCACGGTTTGTGGTGAAATCATATCATAACAGCCTTAAGTACTTCTTGGAGCATAAGGACTTAAATGAAAGGCAACAAAATGGGTAAGTTGCATGTGCATATGGCTTGATTACTGAATTCTCAGAAGAGGGAAGAACAACGGCGGCAAGACATTTTGTCCAAAAGGCCATCCTTTTATGCCATGACAGATGTGTCTATTGATTGGAAGGACCACTTTGTGATGGAATACTGTGAGAATCATTTCGCTTGTCAGGTAATGGACGTGCAAATACAGGACGATAACTTCACGATCATTGATGGCCTCTATCTATTACAAGGGTCAAATCTTTCTAGTTCCTGGATCGGCCTTCTGTCCAGTGTTGGTAGATGCTGCGTTCTCACTAACCGGCGTCACCTCAAGGGATTGGAAAGACATATGCGTAGAGGTTCTCATGGGAGGGCCTCATGAGGATATATGCGATGAATCACGCCAAGGAGGCATCACTAGCTGCTGGGGAGTATGACGAGCACACCACCCAACATGATCATCGCAACCCCTACCCATCCCAAAGCATAAGTGGGAGCATATCCATGTATTTCATCATAGCGTTGCCAAACACGTAGGGGAAGGATTGCATTTTCGTAGTAGTAGACAAATTGATGAAGTTTGTACACTTCTTTTCCATTGCTACAGACTTCAGTGAAAAACATGTGGCCAAATTATTCTTCAGAGATCTTCGTACTACACTTCACCCAAACCATCATAGTGACAGGATACATCCCATGAGCACATTCCCAGAGTTATCTCGTGCCAGTTGCCACTCGAACTGCAAGTACCATTCATCATCCCCATCACCCGGACAAACCCAAAATAGGTCAACAAATGGGTGAAGGCCATCTCAGAATTATGGCAGGCAACGGTGGCTACGGGTCGGAGAATACAGCATTTGGGGAATACTCACAACACCACCCATCACATGTCCATAGGCATGATCCCATTCAGGGCATTGTACAACCATGATCCACTCTCTTTTGTGGGGATTGCTTTTGGTGACAACAGGGATCAAATGGTACAAGACCTGGTGTCACCGTGAGTCGATATCCTTAGGACATGAAGGATCATTTACGAGGGCAATAACCAACAAAAGATCCGCCGGATAAACTCCGTCATTGTGGTTGAGTGTACTTTCGAGGTTGGTGACTTAGTTTACCTAAGGTTCAACCATATAGGAAGGCTTCTATAAAAAGGAGTGGAGGAGAGAAGCTCCAACCACATTTATTTGTGCCCTACAGGATCAGTAGGAAGATAGGGGTCATAGCTTTATGAGTCGAGTCTCATGTGGGATAGCAGGATACATAATGTCTCCATGTGTCCTACTCAAGAGGGGTCTCCTCCATCACATCACTTTGAAGTTTCCACCTCTATAAGAGGCAACCGATTCTCGATTCCTGGAGATAATCGAGGTTCGAGAAGAAGCTCCATGGGTGAGAAGCATCAAAGAGTACCCATCAAATGGAAGGGACTTTACTCCATTGATGATGCTAATGCGGAGAAATGAATGCGGTGGCCAGGGAGATTGCCTGAATCACTGAGGACAAGCAAATTTCTAAAGGTGGAGATCAGAATGTCCCCTAACTCTTGATGAAGAGGTTTGGTAGACTTAGTGGTCTAGGTGTCCTCACTAGGCCATAGTCTCATACAGCATGGGAAAAGTCAACCAAACTAATACAGGCATAAATTTGAAGTTGACTAGGAAAAGGGAAAAAGGGCAAAAATTAACTCAATCATGAAGAGAACGCTAGAGGTTGAGTTAGGAGTTGAACCCGAGGGTTAAAATAACTCATCAAGAAAACATACTGGTAGGTATAAAAAGAAAGGCTAGGGCGCACTTCTCATTTCATCTTAGATATTTTGGTATTTGCTTGTTAAGCTCTTAGCACACAAGCTTTTGAGGGGCTTTGAGTTTACAAACTCTAGAGAGCAACTCCAGTGGTGAAATATTCCACTCAGCTTGTTCCAAGCTTGGTCTCTCGGATGAAATACTCCACCCACACCATTCTACATTCACCACAGGTTCCTTCATCGATCTAGGAGAGCAACATGGTCGTGACTATTCGTGGATTTCAGCCAGGGCACACCATTGTTTGAGGGAGAAGTTTGATCCAAATTTTATTGACAGAGTCAGAGATTCTGTAGCAGCTTGGTTTTTCTTGCAAGACCTCGCTTCTCTCTCATCAGCTTGAGGTTTCGAGAGTTACTACAAATGTGGGATTGTTATCTACAAAAGTTGTGACTATTTTGAAGGAAGGGCAAGGGGGTCATCTCGGTGATTCAACATCTTATCTATAGGAGGCTCCACATCGACCTAATTCCAACTCTTCTATGCTTTCTGTGGTTGCCCGATCTATCATCCTAGAGAATTTCAGGTGATTTGGAGACCTCATTCATCTAGGCCGAATTGTTGGCACTTCAGGGTTTTAGGAGGGTCGTACCAGATTAGGGTTTCAACATTTGGAGGAAGATGTTTCAGTATTTGGGCTTCATACTTCAAGAGGGGGCTTCGCTTGCCCTGATCTATCACTTGGTGGAGTTCTGCAACATTTGGAAGTCTTCTCCAGGAGGGTCGAACCCTTGGTCTTCATATTATCTCAGCAGGACATGCATACAACTTGAGGGATAAACCAAACCCTAGATTTTGTATTGATCATCATCTTGCATTCAGCCTTTGGGAGGCTTATTTTGTATTTTCAGGAGCATTTTGTAGCAACTCATATCTTTATCTTGGAGCCATCTGAAGTTATTCCAGATCTGCTTCTATCTTGTATCAAGTTCTTATTTCTCTTAATAAAAGGTCAGATCTGTGATTGTGGTTCATATCTTATGTATTGATCTTGCATTGTGTTGAATATAACTTGATTAAACTACACTAAATAACTGAATAAACCCTAAGGCCAAAATATCAGTGGCCAAACCAGTAAACAAAAACAATCAATAGTTGATTAAGGGGTTAGCTAGTGTTCCCAAGCAAAAAAAATGGCTTGGGAACATTGCAGTGGTATCAGAGCTAAGCAAAATCACAAATTTTAAAGAAAAGGAATACTAAGGAATATACATAAAGCAATGATATACATGACAAAATATAATCTTAATATTGAAGCAAAGTAAATCATATTGATAGTGAAATTTTATTGACATGATGCACAAATGGTCACAATGAACGATGAAATTTAAAGATTATAGACAGGATGAACAAAAGGTCACACACAATGAATGGTGAAATATAAATATCAAGTAACAACAAAAACAATTCGGGTTGACATAGATATCCAAAAGAAAATTCAAGCTCGCTATCAAATA
Organism: Picea sitchensis; assembly: GCA_010110895.2. Classification (NCBI taxonomy): domain Eukaryota; kingdom Viridiplantae; phylum Streptophyta; class Pinopsida; order Pinales; family Pinaceae; genus Picea; species Picea sitchensis. Next base: position 473,806 of record SNQJ01S0001023.1, on the reverse strand, counting down.
ATTGGAGCCTTGAGAGGTAGAAGGGTCAGTTCACTACTATTATGTATGCCAATTTCGTATTTGTCGGTGATGTCTTTTATTTCCTTCATTGCTTATGATGGAAGTATGCATTTTCTATTTAGAAAATGGCAATAAAGCACCTGAATCTTGATTTTGATGTGTAATTATTTTTCGCTTTTGCACATTAACCAATTAACCAAAATGTTTGTGCAGAGCCGAAAGGTAGAGGTGACCAGAGGTGACCAAAAAAATAAAACCTTCAAGTGGTGAAAAAAAGACTTATAAGAAAAAATTGGAAGAGAAGAAAAAAAGAAATAGAACCCCTTGAGGAAGTATTATGTAAATTCAAGAGTCCAAATAGTGCCTCTAGAGAGAAAGGTGAGGGTTTGTGCTCTTGTGAAGAGGAGCTAAATAAAAAGGTATTTTGTTGATTTCTTATCTCTTTCGTTACCATTTGTAAATTCCATGATTTTGGCGCCGAAGGTTAATTTCCCAACAGTATGAGTATCCAAATAAAAAACTCATAATTTGTAATGTGGAATGACATTTTCATACCTACTTTAGCAGTGAAAAAGTTGAGTTTTTTTGGGTTAGTTTGGCCTTTTTTTCCTTAGTGTACAATAAAAAAAAATAAAATATTTTTAAATTAAAAACAAATCATTTTGATAAAAAAAATAAAAGAACTTTGGATTTTTTTTTTTAATCAAACTGGATCAATTATGTTTGACCGCCTAACCGATCGCTATATTCCTTGCTTTGGGGACTAATAAAGTGGCTTGAGGTTCAAATATGGCCCTTTATTGTTCAGATTACAAATCATAGAGTGAACCACAATGGCTTACTTTTCTACCCACACTTTGGAAACCACAATGGATGCCAAAAAGAGGGTTTTGCTATAAGATTTTGAAACCACAAGGCAAGTCTCTCGATTTTGTGGGGAAGTATTTGAAAAGGAAAATATATATACATCAATTTCATATTTTTTTTTTTAATATGTAAACTTATGATTTTATAAGAATCAAGTTTAATATGTTGAAGTTATTGCAAATTTTGTAAAATGGGGATTTATAGTTTTTCATATTAATTTAAATTTTAAGTTACAATTTTATTCTGTGTGTTATAAATTAGAGTTTTCTACCTCTTTCTATAAATAAAAGTTTTCTTCTTTTTTATTTGTAATTTTAATTAGTTGTGAGTTGTTCATTGTATTTTAAAATGGGTAATTACATCATGATTATGAAGGTGTTTAAGAATTGAGTTTTTGTAATTTTAATTAGTTATGAGTTGTTCATTGTATTTTAAAATGGGTGATTACATCATGATTATGAAAGTGTTTAAGAATTGAGTTGTGTAAATATGTGATATAGTTTAATTACAAATGTTATTGTTTATAATGTGTTTTTTTTGCTTTTATTTTTTATTTTGAAAAGGTTTTTCAATATTTTTTGAAAAAATTGTAAGTCTTTGAAAAACAATTTGATATAATTTTTAATAATTAAGAACATGTGTTTTCTCTTTGAAGGTTACAGGTTCAAAACGAGAGGGGGGTAGGGTATGTACACTTCTGTAAACTTTAGTAGCCAAATCATTCCGTAGAGGGGGTCCCTTATCCCACAAACAAGGGGGTCTCATTCAACAATTTGGTGTCTAGCTTGGACGTGACCTTAAAATTAGATTATTATTATCATTATTATAGAAAAATAATTTGATATAGCTTTTCTTTTGACATAACTTTTCTAATGAAGATATGAATAAGTAATCAAACCAAAAAATGTTGTACTTATCTCAATGTGACATTATTAGACTCATAACTCCCATGTCGAATAAAATGTTTATCAAATTAAAAAACAAAAGGTTAATTTCATGTTTGGAGTTTTTTACATAAATGTATAGAATATAATACTTGAGTGATGTAATATAATTATAATGTTTTTTTTCGAGATTTCATGTTGAAGTTCATCTTGCGAGATAATGCATAAGAAATCCATATGATTTTTTAAAAATTTAGGATTATCACTATGTTGAAGTGTTGTATATCTAACCATGTCGTTATTGGACATTATATTTTATATAAATGAATTATTTTGTAAGTAAGTTTATAAGTTTGCAATAATGGTTTAATGTTAAATATCGATAGCCTATTGTATTTCGATATTTGTAAAACATTATTTATTTATTTATTTTTAGTTTTTCCGTGACATGTGGGACTAACCTGTGGCTAAGAAACCATGACTCAGGGGCATCTAAGCCGTCAAAATCACTTGGGGATCGCACCCAACCTGAGCCACACCAACCCTTAACATGGCTAGATTTTTTGTCCCCGCAGGTTTCGAACCGGTGACTTTAACATCACAGAGTGCCTTAACAACACACTCCGTCACCGACTGTCCTACACCTTGGAGACTGTAAAACATTATTTTTAGGTAATAAGGACCTTAACATTTTTATTAACAATTTAAAATCTAGGTAAGAGTTTCTACCTCTTTTGGCATAAACAAACATTATTTCCATTTCATTTGTAACTTTTATCATTTCAAAAATGCAATCAATATTTTTTTTTTTTTGGAGAAGTTTACTCCATTTATCTAAATTTGCAAGTGTAATCCACCCTTCCGAGTGCATGTTCCCTTGCTACTCTTTTGTTTTTTTTTTAGCATTTGAGCTTCAATCATATCATGTTTCACATTGTTAGTTTTTGGTTACTTGGTAGTTGCGGAAACAATGCAATTCTGGTTATATGCACCCTACAAAATGGTATCAAGGCTTTAGGTTTAAGATTTGGGCAAATATTCAAGTGATAATGTTGGTCACTACCAATAGTCATAAGGGAGGAAATGAAGATAGCGATGTGGAAAATGACTATATTAAATTTAAGACCAAGGGAGAATTGGAGATATGTTTGTGAAGTTCACTAAAATAATTAAAGTGGTCACAAATACACAAAGTAAAAAACATCCATTGAATGATAACTCTCCATAGACCACTCTAAATAACATTGGGGAGGTTGAAGACACGTTAACCCCCAAATCTCTTATAACCTTCAAATGAAGATCTCATGGTATGATTTTGGAAGTGATATCAAAGTGCATAAGTCATTGAGAAAGATCAAGTTATCCTTCCAAGCGCAAGGTATTCCTAACTAGGTGGATAAGTTAAACATTACCTTTCAACACATGTAAAGTTCAACACATATATGGGGTGGGAGATGGAATAATAAAAACCCAAGAGGAGATTTCAATGAAGTTGTGGATGCATTAACCTAAAGAGACAACTGAAATTTGGTGAACCTTATAATGTCACCTAGTGCATATGTTCTATGAGGAGTTGTTTGTTGAAGAATACACAAAGAAACTTTAATTTTGCCTTCTAAGGTAGGACTTCACCCAATCTAGTGTGAGAAATATACATATCAAACTTGAGGTAAATAATTAGAGTAGAGGTATGATTATTTCAACATGACTCTTTGGGGAAAGCCATTAATGTAGCTAAAATAAGTCATGTTGCTAAAATAAGAACAAACTCTCATGAGCTTCGTAGTGAAACATGGTCTTAGACAATTCCTAAAACACCATGGGTTGAAAGAATTACATCTTTGTGACAGTTAGAGGGTTGAAATGAAAAGCACTTTCTAATCTTATTTTTCCTCGAAAAAAAAAAGTATTTTTATTTCTAGTGAGAAACCAAAATACAATCTTCATGTCCATGTTGTACAAGGTTGTAGATGAGGCTAACAGTCTGCCCTTTTTTCTATAAACAAAAACTTTCTCTTCAACAACTTCCAAAACATCATTCTTTTAACTGATACCAAAAACTTGTTGTCTCAATGTTTTGTTTAAAACAATGCAATGCCTTTCCAACCCACATACACGTTTTGACTAATCAATTTCAAAAGGTTTCCAACAATTAGCAAAACACTCTTATACTTCCTTCAAACTCATTTAAAACTCAAAAATAGGACAAGACCTTGTATTAAGTATTGTGCCCTCTCGATGTTCATCTTCAATGACTTGTAACTAAGCACTAGCAATACCTTCCTTAGATAACTTGTCAGCTTGATTATTAAATTCTCGAAAGATATGTGTGAAGGTGATTGGCTGAAACTATCCATCAAGTTCTTTCAAATGCAAGGCCAAATTTGATAGACCATGCTTATTTATCTACACAACATCATTCATCCAGTTGATCGTGAAAGCTCACTACAAGGAAAACGCCTTCTAGCAGAGGTTTTTGTGGAGGTTTTTAGTGTTACAAGATTTGGAWTTTTTTTCAAAAAAATCTTTGTTACTTAAAGCAGAGATTTTAACGGATGTTCCATATAACTAAAAAAAATTGGGCAGACGAAGGTTATAGCGGAGGTTTTTTTTTCCGATGCTTGTATTGTTAAAACACACCAGTGCGCTCTTAATCAACTTGCCCCAGTGCATACATAAAACTAAAAAGCATCAATGCGCTTATAATTATTACGCACCAGTTTCGCCTTTTTTTTGTATGCAACATTGTTGCTCTTATAATTTCTACACATTGATTATGCATTGTTTGTGTATGATGCATTAGTGCTTTTTGAGTTTATGTATACCCTGGTGCTTTTTAGTTAGTGTGTGCCTTAGTGCTTGTATAATTCATATGTATGTATCCCTGTATTACACTATAAACCAAAGGGTAGTGAAATTCCAAATATTCCAGGTGAGATGTCAGGGCCATTATTTTTGCTAAGCGTTGGCGCGTATATTATATTTAGAGCCCTAGTGTGTATTGTAAACATGCGCACATAAAATTTTGAAACAATAAATATAATTGTGCGTGATGTCGTTTACAAAATGGTGCTTTTTCTCAATATTTCACATCGGTGCTTTAATATAATTAATGGGCACGGGTGCATATTACTCCTCAAAACGCATCACTTTCTATATTATGGCATGCACCGTTTAGTGAGTTCATAAGAATATAGTGCATCGATATCTATGTTTCAATTAATTGTTTTTTTTTACAAATTTCCAATTAATCATCTTAAAATCAATTTTTTTTAAAATAATATTGTTTTATATTTTTGTTATTGCATTTTGATATAATGATTGCATTGATGCATCTTCCAAAGGATTACACCTATGTTATTTGTAACAATGTAAATCATCCACATATTAATTATTTAGCAACACAAGATTTTACATCATTCAACAATGCAATAAAATAAAAAAAACTTGTTTTATTATATATGAATAAGAGACCCATTGTCATTCAAAATGTGACAATGTAAAGGTCCATAATAATCAAATTGCAACATATATGTAATTGTTACACTTATTGGTAACATGTACTCATACAATTGGGACAATATGTCAAGTAAATTAAACAAAATCCCCAATTTTCATAGACAAATATTCCAAAACATACAACTTGCAGTAACATTCAATTACATTGATTGTCATTCATCAGTTGAATTGTTGTCATCGCTCGAGTTGTGTGCATGCCTCATTTCTTCATCATTTGTAGGTGATATTGTACTTTGGTTATTCAACCTAATATTTTCTTGATCGACTTGTTTTTTATGTTCCACCTCTTCATCTTCCATCTCCAAACATAGAAATAAAGTGTAATGAATATATCTACATTTATATATAGTAGAATGTACATGATTGCGTAAATAAAAAATATACCAAAGTAGTAAGTCTTTCATAAACAATACACATTCTTTTGAAGCCATGCTTCACGCCTTCTCTCAAAATCTCTTATGTTGGTTGCATTCTATACTTTGTTTTCTACATGTTTAATACGTCGTGACAAAGCACAATCGATATAGTTAATCTAAAGGTTTCTTGTTGTTCCATTAATTATAAAACAAGGGAAGTTAAACAACATAGCTACTTACAAATCGTTCAATTAAACCTTGATACTTCAAAATATACTCACAACACATACTTAACCTAATGTCTATCAATTCATCAATTGGCTCCTCTTTGTATGTTAGCACCTATTAGAAGACATCCATGGACAAGTGTAAATTAATTGTTTAAATATAAAGATCATAGCAGACATGAAATATTTAATAAGGCCAAAAATGTAAGTACTCACAACGTTTGAGATCAACCCTTTTATTCCTCATCATCATGTCTTATGTGCTTAATGGGTTCTATTTTATTTTATTTTATGTTTTATGCAACAAAACTATTGAAAATTAGTATTTCATGTGATAATTAAATTCAATATACATAAAAGAATAAATGAATGATTATAATACCTCTAACACACATTGTTATTGGGATGCTCCTCCCGCGATGCAATATGTTCATTTCTTTTACCATCTCCTTCAACACTTTTTTGGACATCCCTACTGGCATGTATTGGTTTTTCCCTCGTTTGTCCCTTGGAATTTTCATAATTTCCCTACAAAAAGAAAAACTAGGAATCATTATATATAAAAAATACCTATTTTTTTTACAAAATAAGATACGAGTGCTTATAGTAAATGAGTACGCACATTTAAACTCAGTGGTACTATTTATAAGAATATGCGCAGAATGTTTATCTATGTACAATGTGCACCGCCAACCACAAAGATGTTTTTTTTTTTTAATATTATTTATAATTTAAATTAAGTGGTTTCGTTGACGTGAAAATTCACATCGATGCTATATCATTGTACAATGCGCACCGCGAAAGCGTTTTTAAAATTAAAAAAACGACAACGATAAGTTAGTTTGGGATACAATGCAATGAGTGATTCCATTGCAATAGATAACAAACTCCCCATATATAAGTAAATAAACCCTATAACGATCTATTGCTTAAAAAAAATCTTGTTTTGAAATATAGAGAGGGAAAGCAAGAAATACAGTGAGGAGGTTAGGGCTTCCAATACCAAAGTTAACTATGAAACCCTTTTATTTTTTGGGGAATGTACTGAAAATTCCTTGAATCAAATAGGGGAAAGGTTAAGATCAACAATAAAATGAAATCAAATACATGGAATTTCTCCTCTACAAATTTGTATGTGACCTATTGTGATCCCTTTCAAATTTGTCTCTTCAAAAAAATGCACCCACTCCAAAGTCTTTGCTGGAAAATCTCTTTTGCACAAATCTCCCCTCTAAAATTTGGCAAAAGAATGAAAAATGAAACAGGGTTTTCATTTACATACATAAAAATTGAAATTCCTGCTCATTTTTTCGTTGTATGTTTCAACACATTGATGATAAACGCGCGTTCTGATTTTTTTTCGTAACTTACTTTTTCGATGTGTTGTATAGTACGTATCACACCAATGCGGTGTGTATGTAAAACACACTGACTTGTTTTTTTCGTTGTATATTTTGACGCATTGATGGTAAACGTGTGCGATATTTTTTGTAACTTGATTTAATCGGTGAGCTATACAGTTGATACAACACCAATGTGGTTTTTAAGTACTAACAGACCAACAAATAATTAAATTTGCAAAATGAAACTGCAAACATTTGCATTTAAATTTTGTGGATGTTTTGCTTTGTGAAGGAAATAATAGAGGTCACTCTTCGGTGCCTCTCATAACTTAAAGCATTGGGGAATTTTGGGTACCAAGACGCAATGAGGTGTCATGATATAATTAAGTGCATTGTTAACTTATAAAAGTTATTCGAAAATATGTTTGAAGTGTTGTTCTATGCTTCCCAAGATGATGGTTTTGGCTCAAATGCAAGAAAAAATGAATTATAATATGAAATGGACAATTCTTCAGATTCCAACTCATTCCATATTGTTGCAAGTTCTTCAAGTTCTCCCCTACCAATTACAATAAGTCTATATTTTATTTATAATTTATTTATCTTATTGAATTCATGTTATGTATGCACGTGCAGTTGAATAATTATTCATTGAATTTTGTATGATTATGATTCAGGATCTAGTTCAGATGTGCAAGATATTTCGGTAGTCTAGTGAAAATTTTGCAAGCTCTTATCAAAAGAAAGATACCGCAAACATTTGTTTGTTGAAAATGGACAACTGCTTTACCCTACCAATTATAACATGCCATCTTCCAACGACTAGCCCAGGTCAACGATATTACACTGTGAATTGGATCTCTTTTATGTAGACACCCTCACATTGTAAGAAAACAATGATTAAGTAAAAAAAATGGATTTTCAATGGAACTAATGTAAATGTTTTGCTTAATTCAACATTTGTTTTATAAAGTTGTTGGTTGCAAGTTTATTATTGGAAAAAAAAATCAATGCTTCTAATAAATGTTTGGTATAATGTTTGAACATACTAAATGCATTATCTTACTAATAGTATTGATGTAATGTTCAATATTTTTACAATCAGGATTATGACGACGAGTGACCTATCTACCATCTATCGTTGCATTGTTCGAGATCGGGTGTAACCTGATATGAACAAATAAACAGGATTGTAAATAATTGAAGAGGAATAACCTTTAAAGATAACAAGTGGTGTCTAAAGATGCCATTACCACACTTAAGCATAGGGTATTGTGATCAAAACATCAAAATGAATGTTGAACATTTTCACACATGTTCACTTCACAATCTTGCACACTGATAATGACCCATCAGATCTATTGTTTATAGCTTCAATATCTAACCAACTTCCTTATAATCGAGAATATATTGTCCACATACAATTGTTGGTGGTTAGAGTTGACTCCGTCAAATTTGCGTTGTCTAGTCGACTCGACAAGGATAATCAATCCAACTGTCCATGCGTCCAACTCGTAATCGATTGCTTGGTTGGTCGATCCACTGACTGTCTGTCTATGATTGATGGTCGACTGTCCGACCGACAAGCTTGTCAATTACTCAACTGACTGTTGTAGGTATTTGGTCAATCACCTGACCAAATGATTTCAGGATAAGTGTGATGAACCATCAAAACTCAAGGTTCCAACCCCCCCCCTCCCATTATCAGAAGGATCTAAATATTCAGGAGGTGAAATGAAGTCAGTAGGACACCACCCCCATAATCACAACTTCCTCAAGCTCAAGCATTGAATAGAGCTTGATAAACTTAGCTTCATATAATGGTTTAGTAAATATATTAGCTATCTGATCATTTATTATGCAATATACAAGAGAGACAACATTCTCATGAATCAATTGTCTCAGATGGTGAGCATGGAGCTCAACATGTTTCATCGTATTGTGTGCAACAGGGTTGTCAACAACTTGAATGGCACTCTGATTGTCACAATAAAGAGTAGTTGAGGTCTATATAGGAAATCCAATTTCACCCAAGAGTTGGAAAATCCATACGCCCTCTATACTTGCATGAATGAAGCCATGATATTCTACTTCTGTAGTCGACAAGGAGACAAAATTTTGTTCCTTGCACAACCAAACCAATGTTCTAGTGCTTAAGTGAAACACATAGCCAGAAGTGGACTTCTAGTCATCATTGTCACCTACCCAGTTAGAGTTGACGTAGCCAACCAATGAATCTGAACTTCAACAATATTTGATACCAAGATGAGTGGTACCTTTGAGATAACGAACAATCCTTTCGACTATTTTCCTGTGGCCTTTTCTGGGGGCTTGCATAAAACGAGAAACCACACTAACAACAAAGGAAATATCAAGTCGATTGTGAGTAAGATAAATGATATTTTCGAGCAATTGTCAATAGAGGGTAGCATCGACTTTGGGAGTTTGACAAGTTTTGCTTAGTTTAACTACAAATTGAAAAATAGTAGGACATGGATTATAATATGTTATCTCAAAATGTGTCAAAAGTTCCATTACATATTTAGATTGAGAAATGAAAAATCCATGAGACAGTGGTAATACTTGAAAACCCAAAAAATAATGTTGAATACCAAGATCTATCATGTCAAAGGAGTCAACAAGTTGTTTCTTCAATCCGAGAATTATATCAATGTTACTGCCAGTTATGAGAAGGTCAACAACATATATAGCAATAATCAAGGTGTTTCCATGAGTATGTAGTAGATATAAGTTGTGATCATATTCACAATGTTTGAAACCAAGTCAAAGAAAGAAACTGTCGATCTTAGCATATCAAGCTCTAGGAGCTTGCTTCAAACTACTAAGAGACTTTTGAAGTCAACAAACCATTAGATTTTTTCACAAAAATACGAGGTTATTCCATGAAAAATTCTTCAAATAAGTCGCCATGAAGAAAATCACTCTTCACATACATCTCGTGGATCAACCATCCAAATCAAGCAGTTAGAGAAATAATCGGTTGAACTTAGTTCATCTTCGCAACATGGGCAAAGGTCTTAGTGTAGTCGATGCCTTCTTCTTGAGAAAATCATTTTGTAACCAAGCAAGCTTTATGACGTGGACAACACCTTCAGAGGTAAATTTGGTCTTGTAAACCCATCGACACTTCACAATGTTCTTCCCTTGAGGTTGGTGAACTAAATCCAATGTGATTCTTCAACAAAGAATCAATTTTTGCTTGCATAGCCTACTCCCATTCAGGTTGTCCTTCTGCATCATAGTGGATAACATGATCATAGGTTTCAAGCATGCAAGTCATCAAAGCAAGGTTGACATGTTGCCTCTGACTGCGAGTTTGTTGACCTGAAGAAATATCACCAACATCACAACCAACAACTTCAATTGTCTTGGTAGCCCATATGGATAAACAAGAAAGGGATGAATTGTTGTTCACTTCATAAGGTCAAGAAGAAGTCAAAACAATTTCAGTTGAAGGAGATGGTCAACCAATCGAAACAGAAATCGACTAACCAATCGACTTGGAGGTCGATGGCTCGATCGAAATAGGAACAAAGTTCGACTATCTAGTTGAAGGACTGAAAAAAGGAACAGGGGAACCAAAGTTGGAAACAACATCAAAGTGATCATCCTATAACAATATAGAGGAGGCATTCAACAACTTTAAGCCAAAAGAGTTGTCATCAAACCATACATTTATTCTGATAATGATCTATTGTTTGACAAGGTCAAATAGTGGATAAGATTTAGATTCTTCAGAGTAGACCATTATGATGCAAGCATAACTCTTTGCATCCAATTTCTTTCTGCAATCATCGGAAATATGAGCCTAGGAAACACATCCAAACACATGGAGGTGGTTGATTGAGGGCTTCCTTCCACACCATCATTTGACTGAAGTCACGGAAGGAACAAATCTATTCAATATGTGATTGAGAAAATAACTTGCACAATAGACAACTTCAACCCGGAAGCAAGGAGGTAAATCTTTGGCTTGTAAAAAAAATCTAGCCATTTTGATTAACATCTGATTCTTACATTCTGTGATGTCATTCTATTGAGAGGTATGAGGGACCAACCATTTCTAGTCAATACCAGATTGAACCATGTATTCTTCAAAAGGTCGATTCACATACTCACCACCATCGTCTAATCTCATGCACTTGATGGGTCGACCACATTTTTTTTCCAGCAAAGGCTTTAAATTATTTGAACTTTTCAAAGACAAGATTCTTGTTTTTTAGGAAAATAACCCAAGCGAAATGAGAGAGATCATCAATAAAAGTCAAAATATACCTTGCACCTACTACGGAAGGTAGTTTGATGTAGTAGAGATCATTGTGAACCATCTCCAAGAGGTTTTGTGCTGGCCACACTTTTCTAGAGTGAAGGTGTGCCTAATGATGCTTTCCAAGCACACATCCTTGATAGACTCCATCAGGGGGAAAAAACTTTAGGTATACCAACAACCATATTTTGAGTTGCCATCGACTGTATATTTCGAAAATTTAAGTGTCCAAGTCATTCATATGAGGTTTGACTTCGCTCATCGGTGTGAGCAACACGAGCATTTGGTTCAGAGTCAGGTCGAGTAATGTCACAAAACTTATAGAAATTGTCCTTTGGGTCGAGAAACCCTTCATCGATAGTCGACTTACCTTTCTTCAAATCTCGAACAAAGAACTGATCTGGCCAAAACTCCACAATATTACTAGTCTCTGTTAATTGAGAAACCAACAACATAATGGCACTATGGTTTGGTACATGATAAACATCGACAATTTTCCCATGTTGACAGGGAACATCACTGTGACTAGCAATGTCGAGAGAAAAGTCATCGGCAACATAAATCTTTCTTTCCACAAATTTATCTTAGGACATGAACAAGGAAGCGTCCTTATCCATATGATGAGTGCAACTAGAGTCAACTACCCATTCATTTTGCGCATAATGAGAAAGCAATGCTTGAGAAGTTCCAACTTGGAAGGTGAAATTGTCAGCGGGTCGATGAACAACCGATATGTCTCCTTCAAGGCACTTGACCTTCTCTTCTAGGTCACCTCTCTTCTTATAGAAGACCTTCTCCACATGTCCAGTCTTTTCATAATACTGACCTGTCTTCTCCTTTCGAATCTGATGGGGTGCATCTATTAGAACTTCAAGTTTATGGTCAAGGCATCCATGTCTTTGTATAGGGGTATAAAACCGTCCTCTTTCCTTGTGATTCAACTTTCCCTTTCCCTTGAGCAAGTGAGCTTGGTGTTTTCCACCAATCTTGCCTTCATCAAGAAAACTGTGTTGATCAATAATCATTAAGCCGCAAAAGCTTCAAAAGTATTAATCCTTACCATCTTCCTTGTGTGCCTGCCAGTTGGTGCGCAAAGTCAAAACAAACACTTCGAATGGCATTCTCAAATTCATCAAGACCAACTTGATGAGTTGTCTGTTTCAGATAATTCTTTTCACATTCGCCTAATTTTAACTATAGTTCATTCACACGTGCCAAATAGTCATTGATTCTGTCGAAAGAATGAGGATCGAGAGAGATAAACTCTTTCTCTAATTACATGACATGTCTTTCATCGTCTCTATGGAATAGAGACTTCAACTTCTTCAAGACTTGATGAGGATATTCGATTCCACTGATGTAAAATCGAATCTCCTGCAAGATATAGGTCGTGATGATCTTCGCAGCCTCATCCTTCTTCCTATCAACAACAAATTTTTCCTGACCATCTTTTGGATCTGGAATCACAATCTTCGTATATTTTCATAGTCCTTTACTCTTTAGTAGGATTTCCATGTCTGGTTCCCTTATAGTATAATTTGATACATTCAAAATAACAAGATCGATCTTTGAAGCCATCTTCGATATCTTGACATATTTGATATGTTTCCACAAGTTACAATCAACAAATCACCAACCCAGAGTTAGTCACACAATAGATCTGAATCAACATGATTTTCAGACAAGAGGAGAGGTAAAAAATAATCACTCTGATACCATGTTGGGGATTGGGTGTAAACTGATGCAAAAAATAAACAAAACTGCAAATAATCGAAGATGAATAACCTTCAACAACAAAATCATAAATAATCTAAGATGAATAACTCTCAATCCATAATGTGTGCATAAATACTTTTGTTATAACACTTATACAGGGAATTCCTTTGATCAACATCACAATGCATGTTGAAAATTTTCACACATGTTCACTTCACAACCTTGTACATTGATAGTGAATTCATTAGGGTTCATATTTATAGCTTAAATATCTAACCATCTTCCATGGAATTGGGAAGATCTTGTCCACATACAATCTTCATTTGTTAGACTTGACTCCATCAAATCCACGCTGTCTAGCTCCATTTGACAATAATGCTCACCCTACCATTCATGCATCCAACTCAGAGGTCGACGATTAATCTATTGATCCATCGACTGACTGTTTCCACCTGGCATATTCTAATTATCCCACCAACAAGCTTTGTAGATTGCTTGGACCGATTGACTATTTCCCAGATACATGACCTTGACCAACTACCCTAGGAGGTGTAGTTGAACCATCGCAATCTCTAGGTTTCAACATGCACCCCAATATGATGTCAAGTCACGATCTTGTTATTAAATGAGAAAAGCTCGGGGAGTAAGCACATCGAGGATTGTTGAATTAACCACATATTCAATTCCTACTATGTCCCAAGTCACCAATTCAAAACTCTAGAGTAATACTAGTTATTCACATGTTGGGGATAAAGGTAATGATATAGAGGTTGTTATGGATGATTTCTTACAGGATTCCCAAGTCATGGAAATGTTGTTACATGAATTCAAACAAAATGAATTAGGGGATGACATTGATGTCATATATACCTTCTTTGAAAGCCTGGAATTTTCTTCCACCACCCCTCCATTTGGTCCAATATAAGAGTCTGTAAGGTCCACCCAACTAGGGACAACAAGCATTATACAACTGGAAAGCAATGTATGGTATGTCAAACGCATGTTTCATGACACTTTTGAGGTAACTAACCATCAAGTCCCCTATTTTTTAAGGAATCTTGTCAAATAATGAAGGAGAAATTTGGTTGATTTTATATACTATGATAGCTATACTTCTATTGCCCACTAATTTGTTAAAGTTTAAGCTATTAATAGGTTACCTTTCAATTTACTAAATAAACCATAGTATGTATTTAAGATCACTCTAGAGAACACAATCACATAGTACATAAGAATTTATCCTGGGAACCCTCTAAGGGAAGAAACCCAACAAAACTTCTTCTTAATATAGATTCAATAACCAAGCAACACCATAATAAGTTCTCTCTCTCACGAGACAAACTACCTCATGATGCTGACCAAGAAATACTAAACACTAGAGAATATCCAGCATTAAGCAATGTGCCTCTCTTCCTTCTTCCAGCGGTAACCGATTCTCCTTCAATATCACTATGACTATATGAGTGAGCTGGAGAGCGGCATGAGCAGGTCTTCCTTGATTTATCTCAAACCGGCAAGCGCTGCGCTGATGTCTCTTCGATCGGGCCTCCATTTATCTTTCTCCGTGGTTAGAAACCACTTTAATTCGTTCAACACTTCTTTAATTCTGCATATTAAAATTAGGGTTTGACCAATTCGCAAAAAGGGATTTGCCACTACAATGTTCACATGACGACCACAAAACAGATAAAAATATTCTCTCAGAAGCTACATAATATTTCTAACACTCCTCTTTAAAGGAAGATGTCTTTATCTTTGATGTGTCATCGATAAATGTCAATAACTGGAATAAATATCATCTCGGGCAATATCATCAACTGATAATCATCATCACCAGACAACAATATCATCAACCTGACAACAACATCAAATCGATAACATCAATAATTGGGTAACAACATCCACCGGATAACATCATCAACTGAGAATCATCAACTGCAATGGGAGCACTAATATAATCTTCCACATTTGGTCATCCGGGCATCAATATCACTAACCGTGTTCTCCAAGAATCCATAGTAGTTTTGTTCTGTTTATCTTCATGCATAACATACTCTTTCTTTCTTTCATCTCCACGCATAAGATGTCTTATCTTCACAATGTTAAGATATTCTATGAGTTTTGCCATTCCTTTTTATGTTCTCCTCTCTTGTAGTCATCTATCTCTACCCATCCACGGGAGGACTACTACCATAGCTTCAATTCCTATTATTCCCACATGAACTAGAGAAGCTAAGATGCTATCATGGGCAAGACTATACTCCCTTTCCATGATCCACGCGAGACGCCGAACTATAAACCTCAAGAGCCAACTAACCATTCCACATGGTCAAGGCTTGTGTCTGTGTTACCTTAACTGCCGTAGGAGAGTATCTGCCCGCTTCGCCTTGGAGAAACATCCACACTCTCTACTTAGGGTATTCTAGCATGTCCCTAGAGTATCCAAAACTCACACTTGGACAGAGGCAAACCTTAGCAAATTTCTCATTCCCCTTCTACCTCTATGAAGGTCTTTTCTTCTTCTCCTTCTATGAAGGTCTCTTCCTGTGGGATTGCTCATTCTTCTATGAAGGTCTAGCTATGGATCTAAAGAAAAAAAATCTCTTGTGGTCAAAAATATTTTCATGGTATAATACCATACTACCCATCTACAAGTACCATCCTTACTTCATCGGATAACTTTCTATCTTATCAAACAGTCTCATTACTCATCCACCGAAAGTAAACCTGCTCCATGGACCATCACGCTTCCTAATCAGCACTAAATCAATGAATCCTCCATTTCGAACTCTGGATACATAGCTCCTCTTGCACCAAACTAAGACTTTTAATCCAGGGGTAATATCTGAGCAATCACTGGCCCTTGAAGTTTTTTTTTCTGTAATATCCTGGGTGCTTTTTTGAGTTCGAACATTTCTTTTTTGACTTCATACTAGATCAACTTGTTCCCTCTACATCTATAAGAAAGCCAGATTGGAACAACTCAAGTAGCTAATTGCAGATCTCATCAACTGTATATCTGAGTATCCATCTTTCTTCATCTTGAACATTTATGTTCTGTATCTTTAGCAACCTTCTACTCCTATATAAATACTGGATATTGTTTAGTCTTTATTGACTATCACCATATCATAAGTTCTTCTCATGCTATCTAACTTCTGCAAGTCAAGGCATAAGTTCTTTCTTCTGAGACCTGTAAACTTACTTACAACATGCTTTCTGAGATATGTTACTTGGCCAATCAGTCAGTAACAATAAGGAGTAATCAAATAAAACTATATCATGATTTCAATCAGAGTAGTACACATATTTTCTTAAGCAAAACTTGTTCAACCATGTACACATCTGAAACCCTAATCATGAATAGGACTTTTGAACTCTTTTTCATTCTAGCTATGAAATTACCAAAATTTCCCTTACTGTCATAGCTAAACACATACCTTTGTCACTCTCATGAGTGATCATACCTAAAATAAATATTTTATCTCTTTCTTTATCCTCTTCTTTGATAAGTCTGCATAGACACTGAAATAAAATGAGGTTAATTAACATTCTCACATAAATCTAACTTGTAATGATAAATTATTAAAGTAAACAAGATACTAAAAATAAACATGAATACTTATCTTTTGTTTTTGTGTGGGGAAGCTCCATGCACTTCACCATTTGTTGTCTTTCTTCATATCAACTATCTTCAACTTAAAGTACATATTTCTCAATTTCTACTAAATCTTTCTTTGAGGGAGGAGATTCCTCTTCCTCTGCCACATGTGCTTGATGCTTTCTTTTCCTTTTTCCTCGAGGACAGTTATAAAAAAGTGTCCCAACTTTTGACAGTTGAATCATCTGATCTTTGAGACATATTTCTTCTTATCTGGAACTCTTACGGAGTTAGCTTCTAGTTTTTCTTTGAATTGTGATATTCTGGAGAAATATTCCTAAATTGTTTCTCCTTTTTGCATCCTTGTATTCTTGAGTTGAGTTCTTAGATTCATCTTCCGATTGATGTTCCTTCCTTCATATAATCGTTTAGGGCATCAAACATTTATTTTCAAGTCTTCTTTGAGGCCACTTGAGGAATCAAGTGATCTTTGATAGAATCTGCGATGATTCTTTTGGCCTTAACTGTGTCTTTTTGGTGTTTTTCTTTAGCTGCAGCATTGGCAGTTTATGGGACATTCTCTTTAATGAATCTTGCTACGTCATTATCTTCAAGAATGAGTGCAATCCTATACTTCTATGCACAAAAGTTTTCCACACCTTCTAGATTGTCAACAAGCTTAGTGCTTGCAGACATCTTTTACCTGGAGCTAAGAAAATGACCAAAAAATGAAAATGCTCAGAATTGAATTTTGAACTTACTAGGAGGTGCGCTTGGCTGACGTGAGTAGCCTGGTCTGGTTAGATTTTAGAAAACCCAAATTTTTTGCCTTCAAACTTGACCAGCGGATTTCTGGACTGGTGCTTCTGGTTTTCTGGTACTTCTGGTTTCCTGGTACTTCTGGTACTGGTGAAAACTAGGGTTTCACTTTTCGGGAGTTCTATCCACTGAAAAGGTGCACTGAAGGTGCCAATGAGTTCCTTAGGCCAGGGCTCACTTTTCTAGATGATCTTTGGGATGCAATTCCTCTTTAATAAAAAGCCCTAATTTTCTTGTACGACAACAATGACGTTTTTCTTTTTTCCTGTGAAAGATGCTCTCTTCAGCTTAGCCCTGATACCATGTTAAAGTTTAAGCTATTATTTGGTTTCTTTTCAATTTAATAGATAACCATAGCATAGATAGGATCACT
This sequence comes from Picea sitchensis, assembly GCA_010110895.2. Lineage (NCBI taxonomy): Eukaryota > Viridiplantae > Streptophyta > Pinopsida > Pinales > Pinaceae > Picea > Picea sitchensis. The sequence continues at coordinate 455,813 of SNQJ01S0001023.1, read as the reverse complement.
GAGAGAAACACAATCACAAGAGTACAAAAGCATTTATCCTAGTAAACCCTCAAGGGGAAGAAAACCCAACAAAACTTTTTAAATATAGATCCAATAACCAAGTACAACACCGGAATAAATCTCTCTCTACGAGAGACAAACTACCATGATGCTAGACCAGAAAATAATCAAATATTAGAGAATATCCTCTCCCAAGCAATGTGCCTCTCTCTCTTCCTTCTTCCGGCAACTAGTAACTGCAACTTCCTTCAATACTTGCACACTAGATGAGTGAGCTGAGTGAGTGAACAAATGAATGGATGGCTTCCTTTATTTATACAAGCTGGCAAGCGCTAAAAGGAGGTGTATCTTCAATGGCAGGGCCGACTTGTCTTTCTGGGTGGTTAGGACCACTTTAATTTGCCTGGGGGTCGACTTCTTAATTTGCATATTACAATTAGGGTTTGACCAATCTACAAAAGGGGATTTGGTCAATTACAATGCCCGACATGATCAATCCACAAAAGGGGATAAGAATATTCTTTGTAGTTACACAATATTTCAACATAATTGCAGGTTACTCAAAGATAAGGTACTTTCAAGAGATAATTCCTTTCCCGATAGCTACACAAAGGCAAAGAAAATGCTGAAAATGTTAGGTATTGAGATTTATCATACCAAACATGTCCAAATGATTGTGTTTTATACAAAAACAAATATGGGGACAAAGAGATATGTCCAGAATGTGGGCATGACAGGTACCAGAAATTAAAAAACAAGGGTAAGGCACATGGTCCTCCTCATAATATATTGAGGCACATGCCTATAAGTCCAATGATCCAAAGGCTCTTTTGTTGCAAACAATTAGTCATGTTGCAGGGATGGCATGCCTCACATAGAATTGAACCATGAGTTATGTGAATCCCAATAGATTCAATAGCTATGACACATATAGAGGATACATGGCCCAATAAATTTAAGGATGGAGTATAGAGCCTGCGACTAAGCATAGCCATGGATGGAGTTAACCCGTATACCCTCCAAAACACCAAGTATTATGTTTGGCCAATGGTAGTGATCAATAACAATATTCCCCCATGGTTGTCATGAAGAATGAACATCTTATGCTAGCTCTTATAGTCTCTAGTAGAAGACAAGTGAAGATAATGGATGTCTACATCTAACCATTGATCAATGAATTTAAGCAATTAATGTATATGATGTATCAAGACACGTCCCAATCGTGAAGTCTTTTATGTTGTATGGCGTATGTGTGTACAACACAAATGATTATCTAGGAGTAGGAGTTTGCTCTAGTAAGCATGTTGATTGATTTGTTTATATCTGTAATGTTATTTGGCATACTTAATTTGGTGGAACTATCTTTTTGACACTAATGTGCTCTGTATACAACAACATCACAGGTCTTGTAACAAACAGATATCATGGATGTAAATGTTGTGGACCTTCTATAAAGGCAGGTGGTCCAACCACCTACAAAATCCGGTGTAGGACTATGCGAGGGTATTCCTCCCAGAACACCACCCTTATAAAAGAGGTTCATCTGTTTTCAATGATAAACTAGAGAGAACCTAGACACCTGAAATAATGACACCAACATATTGGATTAGGGTATATGACACAAAGAAGGAGAAGGAAATGACAGAATTGTTTGGTTAAAATGGTGAACCTATATTCGATGATCTTGAATTTTTTGACACCTATGTTGAGAAAATGCCCATTGGGATGAAAATGAAAGCTTTATTTTATGAGCTTCCATATTGGGAGCATATTAAGATTGGCCACTTACTAGATCCCATGCATATATTAAAAAATGTTTCATCTTCTTTATGGAGGCACATATCATCGAATAAAAGAGACACATTAGTTGTTAGGAAAGATCTTATTGCTTCAAATACTAAAAAGAGACATTTGCTAAGAAAATAAAGTAGAGGAGAGGTTGGTCTCTCTTGGTATTTTAAAGAAGGTGATGTCCCATGGATTTTGAAGAAAGATGATATTTCTATGGCGAAGGATGTTATATTAGGTGTGAAGACACCTTCTTTATATGGGTCAACTCTACTACGTTGCTTCACTATAGGAGGGCATTTGTTGGGGTTGAAATCACATGACCATCTGAACCTTCTAAGGGTATGTATGTCGAATATGCGATTCTTCTTCTATAGTGTTGGTAAAAATATGATATGCACTCACAATGTTGTGGCAATTAACGATGTGTATGTCTTTTTTGTAGTGTCATTATTTTTTTCTCATGCATGGTTGTGTGAACCATGACTTCCTCTAGGACTTGTGACGTGCCATATCGAAATTATCTATGTTTGTACATTGGATCACATCAAAGGAGATTCATATGGCTATCATTCCACGGTGGTGTCGAAAGATAGATGAGATTGTTAGTATGTTTGAGAAGGAACTACTCATGAGTTTTACGGACTTGCAAGTCCATATTCTAATTCACCTACCTGATGAGGTTGAATTAGTTGGGGTACTCTCATGTCGTGTTTTATGGACTTGCAAGTCCATCTTCTAATTCACCAACCTGATGAGGTTGAATTAGTTGGGGTACTCTCATGTCGTGTTTTATGGACTTGCAAGTCCATCTTCTAATTCACCTACCTGATGAGGTTGAATTAGTTGGGGTACTCTCATGTCGTTGGATGTTCTTTTTAGAGAGGTACATGAAAAAATTGAAAGGGTTTATTCGACAAAGGGCAAAACCAGAGGGGTCTATGGAAGAGGGGTACACAATATACGAGTCGTTCTATTATTCCAATGAGTACATCAAGCAAATTGATGACACACTAGGTGCAGTGTTTTGGGACGACCAACAGGATGAGGATAAAAGGGAAGGGGAGCTACTCCAAACAAACAAAAAAAGGTGCTTGATAAGGAGTAAATAAATTATATTTTGTCAATTTTGTATAGAGAAATTGTTTACACCAAAGTTGATAATATATATTTGATCTCATCCTATTCGTTTTGAATTCTTGTATTCATCAACGAATTCAGAAATTGATGCCATCGATAAAAAAATTCTTTACAATGTCGAGGCAACGCGACCATGGGTCATGTTGTACGAAGAGAAAAGTAGGAAATGGGATAGTGATAGGAAATCATTCAGACAGTTGAATGGTAGAAGTATGCCTTATCCCGATCATTTAAAAGAAAATATGCCAAAAATATGTCCCAACAGTTGGGTGGCTGACCAAATACAAGAGAAATATGTCGTGTCTGGTCGTAACCCATGCGGAGAAGAGCTAGATGCACTGAACATAGGGATTGAGTGCAACAACTCTATAAAAATCTCTATGAGTACCATGTTAAATTTATAATATTTCACATTTGAATTGTAATATGTATTATGTTTTTATTAATGCTCGGGTTATTAGACACATGACACCTTCCCTTGTTCGCATTTTTACAGGTGCATTTGTTCCCATCTATGCGGGCATATGGACATCATTTTTGCATCGAGGATGTCGATGATAGACACATCACACAAGATTGTGAGCGGAGGTACAATTCGACCAATCTAGTCATGCTAGCCACCATGATCAAAACCTAATAGATGGGGAGTTAGGTTACACTAGAAAGATACAGGAGATCATGCAAGTGGAGTTCTCATCTTTTTAATGTGTTATTTTTAGTTGCAAGTGGTGGGATACCTTGGACTAGAGAAATGTGAAGTAAGATCATGATAGTGGGAGAATATGTATTAAGTCTAAAAAAGTCGGGTTGAAACTAAAGAGCCTTATGTTTTCCCAAAACATTTAAACCACATGTTTTTTTACCTAGATGTGTTGGATGGAGATTGGTGGTTCGTATTAAGACATGATCCAAGATCAAAACATATTTTTGAGAAAAACAATGTTATAATGCCAAGTGAGGAAAATAATCAGGGTGATGGCAATGAAGAGTAATATGCAAATGCTTTGTTTCGACATTTATATTGTGGATGTGTCATTTTATTATGGGTATCTATAATTGGCCAATTATGTTTTTTTTTTTCATTTTATAATAATAATAATCTAATTTTAAAGTCACGACCAAGCCATAAACCAAATTGATGTATGAGACCCCCTTGATGTATACCGTTGGATATGAAAAGTTAACAACCATTTTGAAATCACATTAAATAGTACAAGCATAAAATGTGGTTTTGATATATTTTTATTATCATATTTATTGTTTATTATAGCAAATTTATGTTGTATTGTATTAACATATGTTTAAGTTTTTTTTTAACAAAAACTGGGAGATTTGTATTATCAAAAAACATGCGATTGAAGTACGTGGAGGAGTTACATATTCTAATAAAATTTAGGCCAATCCAGGGCTTCAAATAGGCAACCACTACAAGTTACAAAACACTGTTTCAAATACTCAAATGGAAAGTTCACATAGAACAACCTTACTGAGCACACTTAGAAAATTACTTCGAGGATAAAAGTGAAGAGACATTGCATCTAAATTAACCTCATGCGAAAGAGCTCACCTTTTTGACTGAATTGTGGGCCTGACTTTGTGTTACCATTGGTTGTGATGTTAAATGTGATTTCTTCTTCTTTTCGACTACTTTCCAAACTTCATTGCCAGACATTGGGGTATTTGTGGTGCCTATGGTTCCTGGCTTATCTTGATATGAAGCTTCTATTTTTTCTTATTTTGATACCTCAACTTCTTTAGCCTGATCTTCCCAACATGTCGATGGCGGAGGGGACTGCTGGATATGAAGTCCATGATCTGAGACCCGAAGGGAAGATGCCTCTTTCTTCGGCTTCTGAGTGGATTCTTGGCACAATTCTTGAGATAACAGAGTTGGTTGAATTGGAGGATTTGATCGAGAAGGATTTTTACTGTCTTGTGGAGATTGTCTGTATTCTTTTGAGATTATCTTATGGCAGTCATTAGATCCGACCCACCAAGTGGATTTCCGATGCTTTCTATTCTTCCTATACCCTTGGGGACATTGGGTTACAAGATGATTTGTTTCAAAACAAGATCCACAACACGAGGAAACTCTCTCATAGTCTAGTTTATGAGACCAAGAACAATTTTTACTAGTAAGAATAACTTCAGCCAGGAACCCTTTATTGAAGTCCATTTCCATGCAAATGCAGGAAAGAGTAGAGGTATTGTGCCTCGTAGTTTCACGACTTGCAAAGTGTAACTTTCCTAAAGTTGAACCGATGGCTTCAACAGAGGGTAAATCCCAAAAATGCAAGGGAAGATTAGGGAGTCTCACCCAAACTAGGTTCGAGGAGAGAATGTCAGTAGAAGGATTGAAATAAGGAGTCAAGGGTTTCATGCACAAACTTGAGTTTCACCAAAACCACTAACCTGAGTTGAAAATTAGATGTGGATCCTCCTCAATGTCGAACTAAACAATGAAGAATCCTTTTGCACAAGGATGAATGAAAGCTTCCTTTTGCATGATAGGGATCCAGGTAGCAGAGATCCAACTGTTGAGATCTGCTAACTTTGGCCATAAAGCATTAAAGTGAGAGACTAAACTCACGGATCTGTAATACTCTTCCTCTTCATCAACATCTTGTCCCATGGGAATGACAAGAGTAGGGGCTTCCTGAACTAGAAGAGATGAAGAAGGGGGAGCTGAGTCCCGCTGAAGTACATCTCGAAAAGAGGCACTAGACGACAAACCCAAAAAGACACATGCCAACATGCACACAAAGATGGAGGGGACAACCCCATGGTTTGGGGCATTAGTAGAAACAGAGGAGGCCATTGCCATGGCCTGCGAGGGAGGAATTATCGAGGGCTTCAAGTTAGGTGATCACAGTGGCATCGAGCGGCTAGGGTTAAACCCTAGTTGTCGTGACCATGCATAGGAGCAACTCCATCACGATTGTGAACTATTATGAATTATGTCTCGATTAATGTTTACATATGTAGTTAATTCATTAATGTTATATTAGTTTATTCCTTGCAAGTATTAACATATGTTCAAGTTAACCTTTGAATTACTGAGCATTAATTGAGATATCACAAAGTTGATGACGTATTCATATAATAGAATAGTAAATATTTATTTTAAATTATATTTTATTTTAAAAAATGATGACATTAAAAAATCAACCTCAAAATTTTTATCGTTTGAAAAATTCAAAATTCAAATAATTATATACTTACTTTGATGAAACTTCTAAGGATAATTCCAACAAAATAACTTCTTGTAACATCTATGAGTTCTGGAATCATAGTTGTGATGTTGGCATTGCCAGCTTTGATGGCATTCCCAACCTTAAATAGTGAAACTATCATGACCTTCATGTATTCCACGCCATCCTTTAGTTTTATAATCATATAATCATATAATCATATATTAATCATTATTTTTACATTCTCCTTGAAATAAGTGTTAACATAGGAAGGACATAGAAATTCTAAAAGGGTCTTTTCTAGAGCCTAGTCACATTCAAGGAAATTTTTAAGGGTCCATACTTATCTAAAGTATAGAAATCTTTGTCAATTTTACTAAATCTTAAAATACTAATAATAAAATGTTTGGTGATATTCTTGTAAAAATATTCCAATTTCTAAGTATTTGTATATTTTCAGAACATATTGACAAATTATAGAGTAAAATAATTATATCCCATATTATAATTTGAGTGAATAAAAAAAATAGCAAATTATTTGGGTGAAGTTTAGCCTATAAATTTTTCCTTGACCATAATTCAACCCTAGAAAACTTGGATATAAATTGTTACCATGGAAGAAAATGATTGAAATTCATTATTTATAATGATTTTGTTTTCATATTTAATAATTTAAATTTAATTCCCCCATATGGGGTGACATCTCTCCAATAGAGGCAACCTGACACTCATGCGGACATGGGAGTTAATACCCCCAGTCGCCAGACTCATATCCAGCCTGGTCAACATGCCTTGCATTCAAGTTGTAGTGGTGTTAGTGCGCTGGTGTGGTAATGCCAATCTCATGGATCTCATTGTGAACCAACTATGGAACACTAGAGCAGGTATGATGAAATTGGTTGGCATCACCTATGTCTTCATGGCGCTCCTCTCAATCACCTCAATGGTTTCTATGAAGGTAATCTCTCAAAGGAATTTTCTCATTTTCATTTGGCATTCCAAGCCTCCTCACCTAAAGAACTCTGTTCTATGTCAAGAGGCTTCCCTCTCCCTGTTGGTGTCCGTTCTCTGTCTATTCCTCACCTATACCGTGCCACAACCTGCTTATCGGTGGAATGGATTCTTGGTTTGCATCTCTGTCTCTCTCCCTGTTGTAACTCCACCATGCCGAGAGAGCAAGGCAAGCCCAAACAAGGTTCAAATTACTACAACTTCATAGCCTGACGCAATCGCCCAGACCCCTCGCTGCCCTCTAATCTGTCAACCAACTCTGTTATCCCTTCCCACTCCGACTAGAATTGGCTTGAGAATCCCCAGCTTCCTCTTGGCATCTCAGAGTCACCTCCTCACCTCTCTAACACCATGCTCGATTCAGAGTGTTGCCCAATTGAGGAAGAAATTCCTCCATATGGTTTAGAAACCACCGCAACAATTCCAAATCCCTTCGACAATACCAACCCCTTTGCTCATCCCACAATGGTGCTAGGCGGTTGTGTGGTTGAGGAAGAAATTCCCCCCAGCTAGTTGAAAGACTGGACAACAAGGAACGTCCCAACTACGACAGATGTAACCCACTGGTTGGCCATGGAAGAGACTCCACTGACTGATTTTGATGCAACAACAACACAACATGAGGAAATGGTTGGGATCCCTGAGATGGCTTCGCTCAACCCACACCATTTTTTGGATGACCACCTTTAGCTGATCTTCGAGATGCGTCGGAACATGGAGGACCAACTCCACAAGCAAAGCATCCTCAGCTACCACATGGACCTCTTGTTTGACTCCATGCCCGATGCACCATCCCAGAAGCATTGTCCGACTTGCAACCAACTGTTTGTCCTCACTTACAATAATGATGGACGCCTGGGTTCACCGCACCTCTAGTTTTTCTTTCATTTTGTTCTACAAGAATCAGTTACAATCAATTTTTGTTTTTGTTAAAACCTTGGTTTCTGGCAATAGCCACGCCTATATTTTGCAGGCTACCTGTTCTGGTTTCCATGCATGTGGTAGAACAGGTGGAAAACTCTGAACTATGTATTGACATGACGTTTCTTTAAGGTAATGCAATATCTTTTATTTACAAAAAAAATAAAAAAATAAATTAATTATAATTTTTTAAAAATATAACTATTATAAATTTAATGAAAAACTATAATAACATATTGTATCTTGCTAGACAACAAACAATTCATCTAGAATAAGAGTTAAACATTATATAACATTAATGGTTATAATTTTTTCCCTTCACAATCTCAATTAAACAATTTCATAAAAGTAAATTTAATGAACAATTATTATAACTTTATCATTACAATATATGAAAAATAACATTTCATAGTAATAATTATTGAAATTAATTTTTTTATTCATTAACCAAATCCAATATTTTCATACATTCTAATACAAAATCAAGGAAATACATTACTTAACATACCTTTTTAATAGAAGATTCAACTAATACCTACATACTTTTTAATATAAAATATTCATAAAGTTATTAATAGAGTAAAAAATTGTGAAATCATTTCATCTAAAGTGTAAATCAAAATTTATCATTATTTCTTATATTTAATATTTTAAATTTAATTAAATAAATTAAATAAATTATAATAGTTGAATAATATAAATTAATAAAATCTTTCAAAAAATTAAAATATAATAATTTTGATTTTGGTAAACAATTATATTATAACTTTGTCTTGTAATATTTGAATAATAAAACTTTAAAAAAAATAACATTATTATTGCATCATCATCATTATTATTGGTAAATAATTATATTAAAATGTAATTATTACAATATATGAAAATAAATAATTATTCAAATAACAAACATTTCACTCATCATATTTAAGTATTTTTGTTTCTAAACACGTTTAATCAACATATTGTATCTTGCTAGACAACAAACAATTCATTTGGAATAAGAGTTAAATGTTATATGACATCAATGGTTATACGTTTTTTGCATCACAATCCAAATTAAACAATTTCATAAAAGTAAAGTTAAACAATTTATGACAATTGTAAATTTAAATGAGTAATACATCTCGAATTTAATTTAAAAACATAGAAATCATTAATAATGTTAATCATTAGCATACCCATAACACATTTTATAAATCAAACAACAACAACCACACCATTATATGAAAAACATGATATACTACATATCAATATACATGTCAAATATATATCTCAACAAAATATGAAATAAACATGCCATACATACATATCAAGTCAAATATAAAACAATCAATACACATGTCAATCAATACCACTACTAGCTAGTTCCACCACCAGAGCTAGAGGCATCGATGTCTTTGCTACCAAAGGTAGAGGGTCAATCAATACCTATGTTAGAAAGCCATGACAAAAGTACACTATCATATATCTCTCCATAAAGATCAAGTTGTGCAACACCCGGTGTGAACATAGTTTCCACAATATCAATAGCTTGTGACACATGTGGAGGAGGAGGAGGAGGAGGATTAGAGCATAGTGACACATGTCAAGGAGAAGGACAAGGATAAGTGGATGGTGACACAAGTGAAGGAGGAGGAGGAGGAGGATTGGTGTATGGTGACACATGTGGAGGAGGAACAAGAGGATCGGTGGACGATGACACATGTGGAAGAGGAGGAGGATCGATGGATGCTACAGACACATGTGGAGGAGAAGCAAGAGGATCAGTGGATGGTCACACAAGCGGAGGAGGAAGATCGATGGATGGTGATACAAGTGGAGGGGGAGGATCATTGGATATGTAGAGACATGTGGAGGAGAAGCAGGAGGATCGACAAATGGTGCTGGCACATGTGGAGGAGAAGTAGGAGGAGGAGGAGGACCATGTGGTGGAGTAGAGGATGTGGATTAGTCTCGTGATGAGCCATGTGGAGTAGAATCATGAGCAACACCCCTCCAACTCTTGATGAGGTTGATAACACCAACAAGATGACACATCAATGACGTCGTGTCATGAGGCATGGTAGTCCATATCGTAGACAACTATGGTTCTCATAATGTGTCTCAAACCGGTGCGGATACCACTCAATGACTAACCATCACAGCACATAGGTGATTCTCCACTTCTATCCAAACTCTCTGATCCAGTTTGCATGGCATTCTAGGTCTATGTATAGGAGGCTGCTCCGCTGCCTCCTCCATCTCCTCTTAATGTTGGGGAGGTGCATCCCCATCATATGTGCGAATATATACAAAACAACAGATAATAATAATCAGATAATTGAAACAAAATGTTACAATAAATTACATGTACATTAACTAAGAGATAAAAATATGCAAGTAGATTTATCAAAACATAATGATAATATTACCCCTCTCGTATTGTGGCTCGGTTGTTGTAAATAGGATGTTTGGACATCATATCCAATCCATCCCCACGTACGGATATTGTACAAGATCGAGGACATGATTGTCCTCTCCAGCCAAAAAATCACATAACTCCCTACTGACTAGAGTACACGACCACTCCGGTGGGCCCCTCTTAGGGAACAACTGTCCCCACATGCGCATAAGCACATCAATCATAGGCCTAAGAGGCAAAGGGGGTACTACTGGTTGAGTGGCATGAAAATTCTCAAAAAATAATGTGAATAACTCTAACGTGAATGGGAAGAATATCCTCCCATAAAAAATGGCGCGAGAACAATCCAATGCAAAACAAAACTATTTCAAAAAAATCTTCGTCCACCTAATCAATCGAAGCCTTTGCAATAACCAATCTGCATAATACATCAAAGGGAAACTAATGCGTTGTCCATCAGAGCTAAAGTGTGACAGTGTGATGAGAATTAGACACATGCACCTAACGTGCTCTGCATGAAATGAATCTATCCACAAATGACTAGCAACAACCTGGAATCTCGAAGTAGACTCAGTGTATGGATTGAGATATCTCTACACATATACCAGTTGGGTATGTCCTGCAACATTGGGCGGTAGATTAGGGAACTGGGGTCAAACCTCCGCCCTCCTAGACAACCCGATGATAAAATAGATATCCTCCTCCATGGGCTAATACCACAGATCAGGATGGATCTTGAAGGCCTATTGATCCAGGTGGATATTGGTGGCCACCCACCTATTCCAACTGGCTCCTTTTGACAGTTTTAGTTCAGCACATTCTTATGTAATTCTTTGTAATTGTGGGTTCTACACTTTCGAGGCTGTCTAAAGCCCCACACAGCTGCCAGGTGGAGATTGGTGGCATCCCACCTAATCCAACTTGCTTATTCTAAATTTTTTCATGTCAATACATCTTTTTGTACTTCCAAGGTTGTTTTGGGGCCCTAAACAATGTTTTTTTGGCTTGCAACATACAAATTATAGACATAGTCAAAGTTTGACAACATAATGTGTAGCTCTCTAAAAGACCTTTCCAACGGGCTATCACGTGCCTAAAACAGAGGTCATATGCAAAAGTTACGACCCCAGGAAGTTGAGGTACCAACTTACCCATCGAGGCCCACATAACTTTTGGCGTTTCATCTCCTAGGGTTAGGTTTTTGGGTGTCTAGGGTTTTGGCATTCATGAGTAATGTTAAAAAGGCCTCCGGAGCCTCATTGTAATCATTTTCTCAGACAGTCGTGGCGTGCATCTCATCCGGTATTCCTACATTCGAACAAGTTGTTTTAGGTTAGGTTCTGATTTCAAACTGTTTTATTTATTCAATAGAATTTATTGTTCCTTGGATATCTATTGTTCTTTGTATCTACATTGTTATTGTATTCAATTTGTTATTCCAGTTAGTTCACTCATAAAATCCGGATCGATTGGTATAAAGGTGGTCTTTGCTTTATTTATTTTTTCTTTGTGCATGTCCCAAATTAAGATCCGGTACACAAAGTTAGGTTTCGAACAATCAGAGCCAACTGCAGATCATAATGGCCAGGCGACCATAAAAACCATGAAGGGATGAAGAAAGATGATGGAGTAGGAGGATCCTTTTAAAATGTTGCTTTCGAGGAAGCCCTTACTTACACGACAAAGGAATGAAATGGTGGAAAACTTTGCACATCCCCTTCGACGATAGCTGCCCACATGAGATGCATCTTCATTAAGCGACCACTTACAAGCGCCCTTCAAAATTACACACAAATTTTTGATATTCCATTATTTGAAGGGGCCCGATAGATGTGGATGTTGTAGATGCATCGTTGAATCTGCTTCGAGGGGTATTTTTTCGGTCAAAATTTTTCAGATAGGAAAAGATTACTTTTCATTCCTTAAAGGTGCGTCCCCATGTTAAGAATTTGGTGGGATACTTACTATGAGCAAGGAACCATGGGAATGCAATATTTCAGTTTGCCTTTACATATGGGATTCTTTAAGGGATGCCATTAAAGAATGATACTACCATTTTGGAAGCTACAAGGACCCAGTTTTACAAGATGGACCACCCTGCGCCGGAAAGGAATGGGACAATATAAATTTCACCAATATTTTCATACCCTATGCACTAATTTGGGTATCAAAGACTCCCGAAGCGACATATGGTGCTCAAATACCACGGTTGTCTGCATGGGCGTTGTCAAAAATGGATTTTGGACGTTGCATCATTTTGGTAAAACTTAGGATATGTTGTCAAGGTCGAGAAGAAATTTAAGTAGAAGGGGTGAGAGTTTTGATCTAGAAACTCCTCACAACTAAAAGCGAGACAAAGGTGGCCACAACCCACAAAACAAGGGATGGAGAAAAGATGGCCACTCAGAAACTAGTCAAGCTACAACACAAGAAGGGTAATGAAGAGTCGAAGAAGGGACACTTGGGAAAAGTGAAGATTATTGAATACCATAAAAATCCTTGGCACAAAACTGAAGAATTCCACTCCAAGAAATCACTCATGTCTAAGATGAAGGCTTCTGAGTCATAGGACAATTCTTACTCCGAATCAAATCAAAAAAGTGGGAAGTAGATCATCAATGCCGAACCCAGCGCCACTTTCACTACCACCAAATTAGAGCCAAGCAAACCAGAAGAACTAGAGGAAGGGAATGCCTCTTTCACTCCACAAATGTGGGTAAAGGGGGCTCAACTTCATTTCATTGTCAATAGCGAGGGTCAGAAGAGCCTGATTTCAACAAAGTCGTCGAGAGTTGGACATCGCACGATGACCTTGCATTAACCATTGGTTGAAGCCGCTTGAGGGAAGAGGTCTTCGTCAATAGCAGTGTGTCATCTACCCTCTGACGTAAAGCCCTTCAAAGATGATGTATTGTGTGATACTGGTCCCTTTGAAGTTTGTGATGTTATTTTAGGACAACCATATTTGTGGAAACAACATGATGTGGATGAGTCTAGACCCCACAGAGGTTTTATTATTACTTTGTGTAGACAATTGTATAGGATACCGGAGGTGGCAGCCATTCTTTAATCTACGCTAAGTAATGTAAGGTAAAGGTATTGATCCGAAAGATCTTTTAAAGACTATGGTTTGAGTTTTTAAAACATGAGTTCATTAACCATTTAGAGATTTGAAGAAGAGGAAGAATTAAAGATTTAACATAGCAACCATGGAAGATTATCTGAGATCACAGGCCGAACACAAGAATCGGAAACCATAGCTGCTCAGAAATTGATTATGAGTTGACAATACGCATCGTCCAGAGACCTTTGTCTTAGTGGGTGAGCTTTCTTATTTCTCTTCAAAGCTTCAAAGGGTGCATCAGAAAAATTTCAAATGGATTACAAATTGATTTGGTCATGTTCTACCATATCTCAAGAACCAACCTGTCGGCGACAAGCGAGAAAACAAATGAACGAAGCTCCGAGAAATGGTCTGTAAAGTTGCTCTCCTCAATAGCTTCCATGCATGACAATGGCTTTGGCTCAATATTTTTGCAACATAAAATTTCTCTGAACCTCCTTCTCATGGATTTAATAGCCTCTGGTTTATATAGGCTTCAAAGTTGGTAACAACCTCCCAACTTCCTCCCAAGATCGGCCTCAAAAAGCTCGAGATCCACCAATAATATTAAAATCTCCCAAAAGATGAAAAATCAATAAAATGCATATTATAAAGTTTTAAAACCCAAAGGTGGGTAAATCTAGGCCACGATTATGACGATCTGGGCCCCTGGTCATATGGTGTTGCCATGTGGTTAAGCGTTATGCGCTGACCCCTTAACCTCTGACCCACCTAGTCATGTGGCAGCCATATGGCCACCACCTTAATCTCCACGAGAGCCTCTCTGCTAGCTTGGCCCCTTGTCTTGAGCCTCTGGTTGTGGGCTAGCCCCCTTCCAATTGGGGCTTATCCCATACCACGCACGCCACTCCACATCAAAATAGAAATACGCGAAATGGGTGTTAAGAAACATCGTATAGTCGGGTTGGTTAGCACCATGGTTGTTAGATTCGTTACTTACTGATAGGAGGTTGATGTCCCGTTCCCGGAAGCCGAGAGCAACCATTTTACCTATGTGCTGGGAAAATCTAGGTTGCCGTGGCACCCATTGATTGGGCCGTAAATGTCCGCGAGGGGATTGGCGATGCTGGCGATGCAACGACCTAATAGTTGTCCGGTCAACCTACCACATCATCAGTTGTACAACCCGGTCATCACCGTCGACCCTCTGTACTAAGCGTAATAAATCCTTCCTTGCATTCACCTGTCTACCACATGTCACTTCCACATCAACATCGCCATTAACTTTAAGTCCATACGACCACATGTCCACCAGTCATTGGGCCACGTCGCTGTATGAATTGCCACGTGTCATCCGTACCGGTGAAACCGCGTGTCAAATCGATACGGTGCCAACGGCCCGAAAGTGGCGAAATGAGTGACATGTTTTCTCTGAGAGGTGACACCATGTCATCATGGCGTCACTATCATACATACTAATGTCAGCGTTGACTTTGACAATTTGACTTTTCCTTGTTTGGGATTTTACTGGTCGGAAGCGGGCCTAGCTTTGTATATGGTGTCTGCCCGGAGAAAAATATATGGATGGAATCAACATGAAGACCGGGCCTTAATGGAATTGGTTTACCGTATGATTCGATAACTTTGGTGCTGGGCCTACGGACCCATTTTGGTCTCCTTTGGATCCATTTTGGATCATCATTTCACAAACTGAGAAGTTCAATTTCTTTGTGATCATTGCTCAAAGTAAGAAGAAGGTCACCACCACATGCAGCTGACCTCTTACAAAGAGCTTGTCTTTGCTTTAGTGAGAAAGCGAGTGGAAGGAATCATGGAAGAGTATAGAGACATCTTCTCCTCACCCATCGAGTCTGGAGTGCAAAGCTGCCAAGTCAAGCATCCAATTGATCTAACTCCGGTTCACCTCACGCCTAATGGACCGGTTTATTGTCACTCAGCGATGGAAATGACAAAATCAAGTGTGATATCCAAGATCTTCTTCAAAATGGGCACATCGGACCCAACTCCTCCACTTGTGGAAGCCCAATTGTACTAATGAAAAATAAATATGGGACCTAATGACCCTCCATTGATTATCGTACCCTAAATAAAATCACTTTCAGGAACCGATACCCAATTCCCAAGATTGGTGACCTTCTTAACCAACTAAAGGGAGCCAAGTTCTTTAGGAAGATTGACCTAAAGTTTGGCTACAACTAGGTTCCCATCAAACCAAATGATGTATGGAAGACAAATTTCAAATCTAAATCAGGTCTCTTCAAATGGTTGGTCGTACTGGCTAACAAATGCACCAAAATTTTCATGAAAGTTGTTGGATGATTTATTGAGACCCTTTACCAACTCTGTTGTGGTGGTATAGTCGGATGACATCCTCATCTTCAACCGAGAACTTGGGAGGAGCACATGCAACATATTCCAGAGGTTTTGAGCACTCCAGCGAGAAACGCAAAATATGTAACGGAAAAATCTCCTTTGGCATGAACAAGGTCAATACTTGGGCTAGATTGTTGATGAAAATGGGGTACACTTGGATCGGGTAGGTCCAAAGTCAAGCGTAGGCGGCAATGCGACCACACTGATCGATCTTTAGAGCTTCTTGGGACTTGCCAACTTATGCAGATGGTTGGTGTTGGGATTATCCCTTATTGCATGGGCCCTCAACCAAGTGACCAAAGTGGTAAGGGAAATTTCATGTGGAAGGCACAACATGAATTTGATGATCTGAAGCATAACTTGTTCTCAGATCCAGTACTCTCATACGATGCCAACAACCATTTGAAGTTAGCAGAGACTGGTGCATATGACTATTTTGTAGGCGTAATTCTCACTCAGAACAGTCATTCAATAGCATACCATAGTGAGACATTCTCGGATACTGTCCAGAAATACCCACGATAAGGAAAATGTATTCCATTGTACAATCATCTCAATGGGCTTTATTACATTGAGGAAATGGGAACAATCATCCTGGCGATTACAAAGCCTCTGCCGGTTCATAGAGACCGCAGGGAAGTTGGAATGGCCATACATCGAGAAGTGGTCCACATGCACATAACAATTCCATATGAACATCAAGAGGTATAAGATAGGGAGCACAAATCTTATCGATGACTGCCTGGTCGACCTCCCATTGTTTCCCTCACCACCATGCTCCATTCTTATACGACATCTGAGTAGCTAACTTTATTAACAATATCTTGAGTTCACCACCACCTATCGGCTCTTGGATACAAGCTTACGAATGTCGCGATTTTCATTAGCGGGATGACTGCTATGCCATCACGAGGCCACCTAAATGCTTCACGCAAGTGAGTGTGCAAAAGCTGATTTCAGGAGGCTCACTATAGTCGAGATGGCGAGGAGATTTTGGCATGGAAGCGTGGTTGTTCACAAAAAATAGTTTATTAGCCCAAAACTTCGCCCGGGATGTCAGCAAGTGTATCAGATCTTGCACTACCTTTGCCATTGCCAAGCCAACCACCATCAAGAAAAAAGGCTTGTACACCCCTCTTCCTACTCTCAAAAGGCCTTGGGAGTCCATCTTGATGGATTACATATCTAGCCTTACATCCACCAACGAAAATGATAGCGTATTTGTGGTGGTTGATTGGTTTTCAAAGATGACCATTCTTACAACTTGCAAGAAGAGAATCACAAAAGAATATACTTTCAAGATCTTCTTCAAACAAGTTTAGGTCCACTTTGGGATACCACCATAGACATCATCTCGATTGGGACAATAGATTCCCTCAATACGTTTGTTTAGAGTCTACGGTCATTTGATCGGACACCAAGCTTAATAAATCCTTGCCTTCCACCCTCAAACCCGATGGGCGGTCAAAGGTCGTCGATCCGGATAGTACGTGCACATCCCGTGCATGTATAATCCTAGACATCCAACCATTGGCTAGCTTCACTACGGAATGAATCTTGGCGTAATAACAATGTCATCCTACCTATGACATCCAAACCCTTGAATGAGGTATTGTGTGATATTTCTCCCTTGAAGTTTGTGATGTTATTTTAGGAAAATACAACATTTTTTGGAAGTATTATTTGTGTATGGTCTAGACCTAGCAGTCCATTATTACATTGGGCGAACAGTTCTACAATATGGTAAGAGGGTAGCCCCGCCTGCTGTTATTTATTTAATCTCTGCTAAGCATTGCAGTAAGGTCATTTCACAGGCAGGAAGTTTGTCTTCTTTGTGATCCATGCTCATAATGAAATTAAGAAGAAGGTCGCCGCCACATCTGTGGCCTCTACAGAGCCTCTCTTTGCAACAAAATCAAGTGGACAGAATCATGGAAGAGTATGGAGACATCTTCTCCTCACCCAAAGGGGTACCGATGCACGCTGTTAAGTCAAGAATCCAATTGATTTAACCAATTCCACCTTTGCCTAATGTGGATCTCTACATCCAATTGATCTAACTCGGTGCACCTCTGCCTAATGTGCACTTAATGTTCAATGTGGACCTCTTCCGGTCATATTTTCCACCATTGGACACCTCAGAGATCGCAGAACAGTTGGAACCAACAGATCTCAACCCTGACTGCATGGAGTGTACATCCACTGATAATATGAGTGGACACACAGGTGAAGGGCACTCTCCAACAGAGGATCCAGCTTTATCGAGTTGGCAAGGCACGACAACTTCTGCACCAAGGAAAATGGCTCACCGGATGGAAATTTATCATAAATTTGCTCGACTGATGGTGGCACTCAACACAATTGATACCATTGCTTGTTAAGGGGAGGGACTGATCCAGGTGGATATTTGTGGCCACCAACCTATTTCAACTGAAGGTTCCTTTTGACAGTTTTAGTCAACATGTTCTTATGTAATTCTTTGTAATTGTGGGTTCTACTTTTCTAGGGTTGTCTGAATCCCTGCACAACTTCCAGGTTTATCAGTGATGGCCTCTGAACTAATCCAACTGGCTTAGTTTGGAAGTTTTCTTGTTTTTACATATTTATGTACTTCCAGGGCTGTTACGGGGCCCTAAACAATGTTTTTGGCTTGCCATGGTCAAATTGTGGATAGAATTAGAGTTTGACGACACAATGTGTAGTTCTCAAAATGCGACTTTCGAATGGGCTATCATTACCTAAAACCGGAGGTCGTATGCAAAAGTTACGACCCTGGGAAGTTAATTTACTAACTTACCATCGAGGCCTACAAAACTTTTGGAGTTTCATCTCCCTGAGGGTTAGGTCTTTGGATGTCTAGGGTTTTGGCATTCACAGTAATGTTAAAAGGGACTTTGGAGCCTCATTGTAATCATTCTGCTAAGACGAGGATGGCATGTATCGGCCATCTGTTCTCAGGAATGGCTACCACCATTCGAGCAAGTTGTTTTCAGTTCTTCAGTTTACAGTTTCAACCTATTTTATTTATTCAATAGAGTTATTGTTCACTGGATATCTGTTATTGTTCTCTTTATCTCTATGTTATTGTATTTGGTATGTTATTCATTTCGTTGCTCATAAATCCAGATCACTTGTTTACCATGATCCCAACAACGGATCAACAGTTGTAAAAACAAAGAGTTCCCTTAGGGGATGTACCCTCCTCATAAAACTTGGGAGGCCAACATCCCCCTCAAAAGGGCACATGCCTGAGGTAAAATAGGGTGAGGGTACCTCTCCCTCCTTTCTCTCTTGGAGCCTCTCACCCATGCACACAGACATATGTCTTGACATGTTGTTGTTGTTGCTCCTCCTCTTGTCGTCGTCGTCTTTGAGTTCACATACAAATATTTTTAGGCACATATATATAGATTAAAATGGGTGAAATTATAAAACACACACACATATATAAATGGACGTATTTAAAAACTAAAATTAATTTCTCATTGCAAAAAAAATGTGTAAAAGTAATTGGTGTGCCCACAATAATATATATGCATCGCCATCGTGTATTATAACAGTAATAAAGCACTACTATGCAATGCAGTTAGTACAATACATTAATGCTCCATTGTCATTGGAGCATCGATAAGTCTTTAACGACGTGTTGTGTTATATAATGCACCGAGAACAAAGGGATTCATAAGACACACCTCTGTGCCATTTTGAATATTTTCCAAGCTAGGCGGTGTGATTTGTTATCTATAACGCACCAATGTTAAGTTATAATTGGAGCACCATATGTCTTTAATGGTGTGTCCATATGCATGACACCGGTCACGGGCCGTTCCGTACAATGCACTGATATGTTACATATTAAACGTTATGGTGCGGTGTTGTGCTATGAATAACACCAATGCGTTTCATATACTTGGAAACACCGGTAACGAGGCATCCCATAAGTCACATCGATATGTTAAATATTTAAATATTGGGATGGTGTCGTGTTATTTACAACACCGATGCTTTTGTATACCTATGGGAACCATTAGGTCAATCTTTTTATTGCAAATTATGTGGTGCGATGTGTTAATGTGGGGCTTAAACGCTGTTATCACCTTGGAGCAACAACATTTTGTTTAACGGTGAGTTGTTTTTATTAACGCATCGACAACAGAGCGCCGAGAAAGACACATTGCTATGAGAAGCAGTTAAATATTCGTTCTTGTGTGGTCGTGTGTTTATAACGCCAATGTAGTTTGTTAACCTTGGTGCATTGCTAGGTAAACTTTTTTGTTGAAAATTGGGCGATGTGATTCGTTAATTAGAATGCACCAACACTCCATATTTCTTGGAGCACTGACATTATGTTTAGCGGTGTGTTGTGTTGTATAACGCATCGGCCATGGGGCATCTAGGAAGACGCACCACTATGATTATTTTACAAAATTTGGCTCGGTGTCGACAGTGCACGACACCGGTTCTTATTGTTATCATATACACACCTGTAATGATGTGTCCCGTAAAATGCACCACTATGATAAAATCTTAAATATCAAGCCCGATGCCATGTTATTTACACACCACTATGATAAAATCTTAAATATCAAGCCCGATGCCATGTTATTTACAACACTGGTGCATTTTTTTTTAACTTCGGTGCATTGTTAGGTTAATTTTTAAGTTGAAAATCGGGCGGTGCGATTAATTTATTAGAACACAGTGGTGCTCCATAATTCTTAGATCACAAATGTTTTTTTTAGCGGTGCATTATGTTTTATAATGCACCAGCCATGGGGCGTCGAGGAAAACACACTGCCATGACTATTTTTTAAATTTGACACAGTGTCATTTTCTGAACAACACCAGTGCATATATGTATTATGTATGTGTCAATGGTGGTGGTTCCTGCATATTTACACAAAGAACCAGCTTCGGGGCAAGCCGAAGCATTCAAGCACACTGCGCATGATTGGAAAAAAAAGGCCAAATTTCAAGTGAATTTGACATTTTAATTCGATGAAAATTCAAATAAGAAGGTAATAAACAATTTACTTAGGCTCTTCTATCCCAAGGAGGCATAGTTTTACCATATAGAATAAATTAAAATTCGAGGTAATATCTAAAATTTGGAAATGTCAGGAATCTCAATGGAGCTATCAAACTCACTGTAGATTGCTGCAAACAAGGCGATCTTGGAAGGCAAATGAGCATTGGTGCTTGTCAGAGAGTTTTGAAGCACATAATCAAGTGGAATAATGAAAATTGGTTTGGTAAATTGTTTTTATTTTAACTTACCTCAGTGTGCCCAACAACAGGGAGGTGCACCGGGGTGTCATATTCATGCGCATCGGGTCACTTTGTTTGGTGCTTATGTTTTTTATTATTATTTATAACGGATACCAATGCACTTGGGTGAACAGAGAGTTGAAGAAACCACAAGATAGGGTTTGACAGTCGCGGTCTCAACATAGTTCAGAATGGTTAC
This sequence comes from Picea sitchensis, assembly GCA_010110895.2. NCBI lineage: Eukaryota > Viridiplantae > Streptophyta > Pinopsida > Pinales > Pinaceae > Picea > Picea sitchensis. The sequence continues at coordinate 434,436 of SNQJ01S0001023.1, read as the reverse complement.
CAAAGGGGGTGGGAGTGGCACCCCATCATACAAGTAGGTAGTGGTAGTGGTGGACAGGGGAAAAGGCCCATGAGGCATTGGGTTCAAAGAACCACTGACAAGCACCTCGGGATCAGGATTGGAAAAGAACCAGGAGAGCAACCCGGAAAAAAATGATCGCGTGGGGGAGGAAGCCAGAGAAACCCAGAAGGTTGCGCAGGAACCAACAAACCCTAGTGGGGAAGATGGGCACAATCCATGTGAACCTAAAACAACATTGATACCCAAGGTTATACTGGAAGACCCACAAACACAACTCTATCGGGACCAGATGAAGACGCATGCACTAATCTGCAAGTTCATGGGGTTGTGGCCCATAAAAAGAACGTTGTGCAACTGGATAAAATATCAATGGAAGCCAAGTGGAGAAGTGGAACTCCACCTGGGTTCGAAAGGATTCTTCACAGCAGTCTTCATGAACCTAGAGGACATGGATAAAGTCTTTGAGGGGGGTCCATACTTCAATGCCTCAGCAGGGTTGTACATGCGACCATGGAAGGAAAAATTCTCCCTAGAGAAAGAAACCTTTAAAAATGTCCCAGTCTGGCTGAAATTTTACTCCTTAGCGCTAGACCACTGGTTGTCATCCACCTTTGAAGCAATCAGGAACAAGCTTGGAAAATATGTTAAGATATCAGAAGCAACTCTAAAAGAGATATATACATCCTATTCAAGGATCTTCATAAAGATGGATGTGTCAGGGGCACTCCTGGAAGCCATAAGCCTGGAATTCAAGGATGAGGAATGGATACAAAGCATCAATTACGAGAAGATCCCATTTAGATGCAGAAGATGCCATGAACATGGACACTTAATCAGAGAATGTCTACTCAATAAAAAAACAAGATACAAAAAACACCAAAGCACAACAGGATGAGGACGGGTTTGTAAAACCGAGCCATAGAAACAAAGCAAACAAGAAAGCAAGAAAATCCCCAATAGAAAGCAACCCGGAAGCCAGGACTAGACCAGAAGGAAGGGACATGGCTAACCAAGGGGAAGAAGGAGGAAAGGAAAAGACAAAAGCTAGAGTAACTAGGGAATAACCAACTCAGGAGAACATCGATATTTTAGGCAATAAGAGAGAACAGGGAGATAACGCAAGTCCTATGGAAGGAGGAATCAAAGATGCCAACACCCCAATGCAGACAGAGATTCGGAGATGACACCAAGCGAGGTAGGCACAAAAGAGCTTGATCTTAGAGACGTTGTGGAAAGGGAAGGAATAGATCTTCCGAACATCTTGGAGCAATGGAAAAAGCAGGGAGTAGACAATGTGCCAGCGAAACAACTAGATTGTATCCAATACATTTTCCTTCGAAGGGAGGAAGCAAAATCTAGAGGGATCAAGCATACGCACGACGAAATAGGGCTCTTGGGAATCAAAGCAGGCGAGGGAAATCCACAACATTCACCCAAGTAGATGAGGTAGAAGAAAGGCAGGAAATCAAACAGCGTATCCCTACAAGAACTAGGAGCTCTGCTGATAAATTCAAGTAATATCAAAAGGAACTTTCGCAACTCCCCCCCACATGTGTAAATGAAGATTATAACATGGAATACAAGAGGCCTAAAGAGCCCACGAAAGCAAAAGATCCTTAAAAATAGACTGAGGAAGGAACAAACTAACGTCTGTTTCATTCAAGAGACAAAATGCACTGTAGACAGAATGGAAACAATTAGTAAAAAACAATGGAGCAAGTACTAGATGTTTGCTCTCGAAGGCCAATAGATGACAGGCAGTATACTCACCTTATGGAACCCACATTCACTGAACCTACTAGCAGCTGAAGCTACGAGACACACACTCTTGGTTAACGTGCAAATTATAGGTAACACCGAGGTGATTCTATGCACCAATGTGTATGGTCCCTAGAGGTTGGAAGAAAAAAGGAGAATGCTCGAATACCTAGAAAATCTAAAGGCCAAATCCTACAACCTCCATTGGATCTTGGCAAGGGACTTCAACATAATCACGACACTTGCGGAGAAAAAAGGGGGCACTAGGAGACTGGATAGAGATGCAGAGGAATTCTCAGCTTTCGTTGACACAATGGAGATGGTAGACATCAGAACCAATAATGCCCAGTTCACCTGGAATAACAAACGAAGTAATCACTACCAAGTAGCTACAAGGCTAGACAGATTCCTGGTGTCAGAATCCATCATTCTACAGGGACTAACCTTAGACTGTAGCATCCTGCCATGGGGGGGTTCAGACGATTGGCCAGTCCAATTGGAAGCAAACTTCCAAACCACTCTGAAGAACAAACCTTTTAGATTTGAGAAATTTTGGATCGAACATCCCACCTTCAAGGAGATTATCAACCAATGGTGGCGGGAGGAATTATCGGATCAAGGGACAAGTATGTTCAAACTTTATAAGAGACTCAAGTACATCAAACAGAAACTCAAAGAGTGGAACAAGGAAATATTTGGGAATATAAACCAATAAAAGAAAAATATCGAGGATAGAATGAGGATACTCCAAGAACTCTGCATAGATGAGGGTTAAACAGAGGATCGGAAAAGAGAAGAGATCCAAATGACCCAGGAATGGGAAGCAAGATGCCAACAAGAATAAACTCTCTGGCGCCAGAAGTCTAGAATCAAGTGGCTAAAGGAAGGGGAGTGGAATACCAAGTATTTTCATAGAACCACCATTGCAAGAAGAACCCACAACAAAATCTTGAAAATTAGGGATGAGGATGGGATCGAAAGAGAATCCCACAAGGAAATTGAACATACACTGGTCAATGACTTCCATGGGATAGCCCAGGAATCCAACCAAGACAAAAACTGAGGCCATACAAAGGATAACTTAGGATGGTCACAGAGGAACACAATGTCAATCTAAACAAACCCATAATAAAGGAGGAAATCGACCAAGTGGTCCAGGAAATGCCCAATGGAAAGGCCCCAGGCCCAGATGGATTCATAGTGGAATTCTTCAAATCCTACTAGGAAGTGGTTAAATGTGATGTTTATGGGGTGGTGGAAGACTCCAAACGTTCGTCCTTTGTCCTAAAAGCGTTAAATGCCACAATGATCACTCTAATCTAAAATAAAATGAAGCAAGGACCCCAGATCACTACATGCTGATAGCTTTATGCAATGTTGTTTACAATATAATTTGCAAAGTCATAGCCAATAGACTGAAACCACTCCTACCCACATTATTTCCACAGGAGCAGGTAGGTTTTGTAGAAGGAAGACAAATACTGGATAACATCATCGATTCCCATGAACTTATACACACACTAAAAATCCAAAGGAGAGGGGGAATGATAATCCAATTTGACCCGGTGAAGGCTTATGACAATATTAGCTGGCACTACATAGCCAAAACGCTGGAAGCCTTTGGGTTTGAACAACACTGGATCAACTGGATTGTCAATCTAGTGTCAATGACAAGCTACTTGCTCCTAATTAATGGAGCCCCAACAAAACCTTTCTAGCCTTTGAGAGGCATCAGACAAGGAGACCCGTTGTCCCCCTTCCTGTTCATTCTGATGATGGAAGGGCTCAGGAGAAGCATAAAAAGCGCAACTGCAACAAGGGAACTAAAAGGAATCAAACCCTTCGAAGACTGTCCAACCTCCACACACCAACAATTTGTTGATGACACCCTACTCCATGGCACACCCACGGTCAAGGAAGCAAAAACCTATAAAAGAATATTAGAAGACTTTGGGGAAGCCTCAGGGGCAGAGATCAACCACTCAAATTCCATGATCTATTTCTTCAACACTAATCCTGCAATCCAAAGGAACCTAGCCAATATTCTTGGGTTTGAACGCAAAATGCTCCCAATGAAATACTTGGGAATTCCCCCGACAAACAGATCTTGCAAAATGGAAACGTGGGAATGAGTGATCAACAAACTACAGGAGAGGGTAAAACACTAGACTTACAGATCTCTCAACCTGACAGGGAGGCTTATCCTCACCAAAGGGGTCCTACAAGCAATTTCGGTGTATATGATGTCAGTGTTCCCTACTCCCAAAGGAATACTACAAAAGATAAGGGCCATTCAAAGAGATTTCCTATGGCGAGGTGCTGAAGATAAAAATAAATGGGCCCTAGTAGCTTGGGAGAAGGTTTGTTGACCAAAAGGCAAAGGAGGCCCGTGGTTACAAGATCCATAGGTAACGAACGAAGCCTATGGGGCAAAATTCTGGTGGAGATGGGTCAAGGACAAATCAGTACCATGGACAAACCTCTGGAAGGCCAAGAATGCCCCGAACATCAATGATCAAGACCGAATTCGAATCATGGGCACAAGGGAGGGATCAACCATCTAGAATCTCGCCTGGCGCAACAAGATCTGGATTCATAAGCACATCTTTTGGGAAGTCAAAAATGGTCAAACTGCCAGATTCTGGGAGGACACGTGGCAACAGGAACCCATAATGGAAAATTCGGATTGGGAGGAGCTCCAACAGGAAATGACAGCTCAAGGAAAAACAACAATCCATCACTACTGGAAGCCAAGAAATGATAGTGACAGATGGAGGACCTGGGACAAACTCAATCCACCAAATAGAGACTGTATCACTACTCTAGCGGAAGAGGAATTGGGGAAAAGGAAAATTGCAATTTCAGAGGACTAGGACCAATTAAGGTGGGGTAGGGAAAATGATGGGGAATTCAACTGAAAAGAAGCATGGTTTTACATCGTAGACCAGGATCAAGAGGACCTGACACAACAGTGGGGAAAGATCTGAAGCAACCCCTAATGGCCAAAAATCAAAATGTTCAAATGGTTAGTTCTCCACAACCGAATTCTAACCTGGGAAAACCTCAAGAAAAGGGGTTATATAGGCCGTTCTAGTTGCCACCTCTGTCAAGCAAAGGATGAAACAACGAATCACCTCCTCGATGAGTGCAATTACACAACAAAGCTATGGGATTGGGCGGAAGGCATCTACCACCAGTCCAATAGAATCCAGGGCAACATCAACGCAACCATCAACAATTGGAATAAGAGGTATGACAAAAACGAAAAGGTGAACCTCTGTTGGAACATAACGTTGGGGATGATCATCTGGGCAATATGGAAGGAGAGGAATCGATGCATCTTGAGGACTGAAATCCTATTGGAAGGAAAGCTCAAGGATGCAATTATCTCCCAAATACGAGAAACGATGCAGAGTCGCAACTGCAAGAAGGAAACAACGCAACTCACAGATCAAGACTCCCACATCCTGGAGGTTTTTCACCTAAAAGACGGGTGCAACAACACAATGGTAGGGTGAGATCCACAACTCCAACTAGGAGACCTCAACTAGCCCCGTCTCTGTTAGGATTCCTCAGATTAAATTTTGACGGGGCGACAAAAGGAAACCCAGGAGTGGCAGGGATGGGAGGGGTGATTAGAGACAGTGGTGGTAACATAATTCGACTGTATGCTGGGAATATTGGAAACTCCACCAACAACGCAACGAAATTTGGAGCCCTGGAGCTTGGCCTTGAAATCCCAAGGCGCGAAAGGATGAAAAACACTACCATGTAAGGCGACTCCACCTTGGTCATCAACACGATGAAGAGACTCTAGAACGGTACTAGAGTGGGCATGGTTCAGAGACATTGGCGCCTAGCTCTCTCCCTACAAAAAATCCAGGAGCATCTAAAAACTCTGAACACAGTGTAGGTTCACTGGGTCCGCAGGTCAGCGAATCGCCTGGCAAACCGACTAGCCAACGAGGGGGTCAGGAAGGACGGTTAAGAACTAGACACTACCTTTCTCAGTCTCCCAAATGACCAACTCATAACAGACTGCATCTAACTAGCAACAAAAGATCGTGAAGGCACATTAAGCAAGGAAGGTCACATCGAGAAGGGCAGCGCAAGGCTCGGCGACAGGCAAGCAGGGCCCAGGAAGGATATTATTGTTGAACACTCGATCACCAATGACCATGTAGGATCAACATAAACAGCGGGTGGGGGTACGATAGCAAGACCCTGGCGACATAAAGAATTGCGGGGAAAGTACAGAGGGAAAACCACATGCAACACGTGACATAAGGCATGCGGGATTGACATGGTTCAGAATCGATCCTCCAGGACAAAGTACAGGTAAGAAGATCAACACAGTAGGATCTCAAGTGAGCTAGGACAGGGATCCGCACATGGATAAAGGCCGAGTCATCACGATCATACGAGCTGCCAACGGGAAAAAGGACGAGAGGGATCACCATTACAGACAAGCCATGATTGGAAGGACATGATCACAATAGGAGAAGATCAATAAGAGGAAAGACAACAGGGGTAGCAACAAACAGATGGAGCCCAACTGCAGGGAAAGGAAGAATCCCTTTGAAGTGAGGCACAGGATGAGTAAGCAGCAAAGGAGTTGTGATAGACCAAACGGGATGGTGAGATTGAAGCACATGCACAAGAAGAGGAATCACCTTAGAAAGGAAGTTCTGAATAGTCCACGACGAGTGTCAAAATGGAGCAGGTGACAAAAGATGTGGAGGGAACCTTCCAAACTCTAGTTGTGTCGAAAGGAAAAGCGACCATCACCCGCTGGGAAAAGGAAATCAAAGAAAAACGCAAAGGTAAAGCTTGGGATGCACTAGAACATGAAGCGGACTATGTAATTGATCCAAGGGCCACACAGCCTAGGGAAACCTTCTACCATAAAACAATGGAGATGGCATGGATAACTAAGATGATGATCGACATAGTGAGTTTGAAAATGGAAGAAGCTAGGCGGGAGGACAACTTAGATCACAAGAAAATGCTGGATGAAATCCTGAGTTGCCTCAGTAGCCTAGAAACTATTACCAAATTGCTAGTTGAGGTCGAGAAGGATCATAAATACAAGATGGAGCGGTTAGCTCCTCAATTTTACCTCTATCTGCGCGATGTCCATCACATGGACATCACACCATCCGATGGACACAACACGCCAACCCACATTCAGAAGACTCGCACGATCTCCCAGAAGGAGGATAACAAGAACTGAGCGGATGATGGGAAGAAACACATCATTGTCCTAGATGAGTGAACGGTTAGTTCAATGGTTAGTTTGGCGACTATCCCCCAGGCCTAGTGGGTAGTCTCTGTGTCTATTTTTTTTTATGTCTATGTTGTTTTTCCTTTTCAAAATGGTTATGGGGGGACTGGCCTAGTTTCCCCTGGTGGCAGACCAGTCCCACCCCTCGTACATTTCAGTAAGCGCAACTTGGGAACCCCTAGTCTAGTTTCCTACAAGGCAGGCTAGGAGCCCCCCCTTTTTTGTATCATAATCTATTCTACAGTAATATAGCTTCTTACACTCACTTACAGAAAAAAAATGGATACCAATGCAACTTAATTTTGAAGCACCAAGGAGATATTATTGTGTGCGCATTGGGGCGTATTTACCTTATAGGTGCACCGCTAAAAAAACCTATGCAAAAACTTATGGTCGTCCGCCTCTGCTAAAAAGCTCCGCTATAAATGGAGAAGGGATAATTTTTTCGGAGAGGTTTCATAAAAACCTCCGCTACAAGGTGTTATCCTTGTAGTGGTTGAATCTCCATAAACCTGTAGACGTGAAAGACCTTTATTATGGGTCAACTTCAATAGGACCAGTAAAGCCTTAAGTTCCCCATAGTTATTGGAGCCTGGACCAATATTGGCCCTACCAAAAAAATAGTGAGTCTATGAGAGATAAAGTAAACATCCAATACCACAAATAGTTCCCAAACCTTGACTAGCTCCATCAAAGAAACCCCGTGGGCCTGTTTTGTCCACAACCAATGCTTCCACATCTAGTCCTCCTAATTTTTTCACTGGGTTGGAAGTTGGGAGTAAAACTAAAGACTAGGCAGAAACCTAGAAAATTGGAGCTTGTTTGTTATAAAAAATGCTTGCATTCATGGCCAACCATAAGCATTGGTTTACAAGGAAAGGCATTGCTCGAATTTTCTTCAAATCCTTCCGATCAAACCACTATTTGAGATTTTCATTAATAGTATCCTTCCTCCATAGGTTTTTTAATCCTAGGGAATCTCCCACTTCTTTCCAAACCTGCACAAAAAATGAGCAATGCAAAAATAGATGTTAATTTGTTTCCTTGTTTGCTTTACAGAAGTAGCACCATCCATGCCTAATTTTGTTTCTCTGATGTAACCAATCCCAAGTTAACACCTTGTTCTTCAATATCATGTACATCAACGTAATGCACATGGGGGGAGATCTCACCTTCCAGAGTTTACTCCACCACCATTCTTCTTCATTGTTAGAAAAATGGGTGTTCTCATTTCACCATAGACAATATAGCAATATTGTCACCCAAACATAGGCACAAAGGCCACCCCTAAGCACCTTAACCTTGACAAACTGAATAATTATGGTAGCAGATCAATAGCCAACCAAGGCTAGTGTACCAAGCAAGGATAATCAAAGACCAAGAAGAAATTCCAAACCAATAACCCAAGACAAAGTCACTATTGCAACAATTGCAGTTCTCCTTCACTCATGCACACTTCTTGTCCTTATGCAGTCATGAGTGAGTGAGTGACAAATGAGATCTAGCTCGCTTTATTTATACTGCTCCATCTTAACTGACTGGGCCGACTTCTCTTCTTGGGGGATAATAACTCGATATTAATTTATTCTATTAGGTCGATTTGTCTTCTAGGGTTATTATCCAAAGCTTTATGGTTTCTCTTGCTTCCCGGAATATTCTAGTCTCGTGAAAGGTTACATGTGGGGGCTAATACCTCTTGCAGCTACCATAATATCGACACTCCAACCTAGCTAGGGTGGTTTTAAAGGAAATGGTATTGAGCACAAACAAACCATTCAACCGGTAACATCATCATAGCCACATAGGCTATCTCATGATCTAATCACGAGCACCATCATCACTATCCAACTAGATAGTCTCCAGGGCAATCCGAACAATGACATCCAATAGAACACAACTGTGTTTATACATAGTAGTATACAACTACTATCCAATGGTACACAACCACTCCCAGTAGCTCAATGCTACTAACCAGTGACACATAGTCACTACCAGTGGATCACATCCACCATAGTAGCATACAACTACTGTCCAGAGATATACAGTCTCTACAATAATCATATCATTTGATATAAACAATATCATGATACAAACTGAGTCATTTGGGCCATTCTTCCACTCACATCTGTGATATATGAAAGAGCATCTTCCCTCAGAAAGTAACACATCAACCATGGGCTATCTGGACTATTCTTCCCAGCATAGAAGAATAATTGTCCCTAATTTATGAGCCTGGACGATTCACTTAACTGGGCCATTCCTCCGACACTAATCATAGTGCAACTTGGAGAGAATGAATCTTCCCTAGGGAATGCATGTCCCTGATTGATGAACCTAGAACATTCACCTAACTGGGCCATTCCTCCATCACTAATCATAGTGCAACCTGGAGAGAATGATTCTGCCCTAGGGAATGACTATCTAGACCATTTCCTAAGGATATGACTGTCCTGCACCAACCTCCAAAATAGACCATTCTTCAAAACTGCTCACAACTATGAACTTCAAAAGAATGACTCCCTGACGAGGTAGACCATTCTACTTGACCACTATTGAGAGTGTCTGCCAAGAATAATGACTGTCCTAGACCATTCCCCCACATTGGCCACAAAGGGAATCACTGTCTATGGTACATCAACAATATATCAGACCATTTTCATTATGAAAATGACTGTCTGATTTGGACCATTTTCTGAACTGGAACATGATTGTCTGTCAGAAATCTCGAACCACTTTTTGGACTGGAAAGGAAATACCCAACCTGGACCATTTTCTAGACTAGAAAATGACCGCCCATGAATCAATAACATATCAGTGATCCCTCCCAACTCGGGGAGCCATCTCTTCTCTTTAAGCTAAGGGATTTATCTCCACGAGCCCCATCTTGTCCCTTAAGTATGCAAACTTTATCTTGGACAAAGGATTTGTCAAAATATCTGCTACTTGCTCATCTATGGAGATATACTAGAGTTTCATTTCTTCTTCCTGGAATTTATCACGAATAAAGTAGTATTTGCTCTCAATATGTTTCAACCGGTCATGAAACATTAGGTGTTCTTATAGCCTCATACAACTTTGATTGTCACAGTATATTATAGTCGAATCTGGTACCTGATCAAACAATCCAAAAATCAGCTTCCTCAACCATACTGCTTCGGTACATGCCTCACATGTTGCGATATAATATGATTTTGTTGTGCTGAGTGTGACAAACTTTTGTTTGTTATTGTCCCATGATATCATAACAACACCCAAACTGAAACACATCCCTGAAGTACTCCTTATGTTTTCTGCACTTGGTGCCCAATCTGAATCTGTGAATCCATGAAGCTGTATATCATTGGATGAGGTGTATCTTAAACCATACTTTAACGCCCACGAATATATCTTAGAACATGCTTTATAGCTATCCAGTGCTCATGTCTGGGTTCCACCTAGAACTGGCTTAAAGTGTTTACAACAAAGAAAATATCTGGTCAAATATTCACTAGATACATCAATGACCCAATCAATTGCCGATATAGGGATGGTTCTACTGGATCAGAATCAAAGTCTCTTACTTTTCTTATATATGTGGTCATAGGAGTGGCCATGGATTTGCAATCCATCATTCCAAATTTCTGAAGAATTTCCACTGCAAACTTTCCTCTCCCAAGGAAGATTTCACCATGCTTCTTCCATACGTCTCGTCCCAAGTAATAGTGCAGGAGACCAAGATCTTTCATATTGAACTCATAAGATAATTCCTTCTTACATCGGGTGATGAGAAACGTTGTAGCTATTAAGAATAAATCGTTGACATACAACAATAGAATCACATGTGCATTGTTCACAACCTTGTAGTAGAGATTTGGATCTGCATGACTCTTAGAGAAACCAAGTCTTATTAAGTAACTGTCAATTCTGGCATACCATGATTTTGGAGCTTGCTTGAGTCCATACAGGGATTTCTTTAATCTGCAAACATGAGTGTCTTTGGGATGAACCTCAAAACCTTGAGGTTGTTCAATGTATACTCTAATTGTTCCATTGAGAAATGTTATCTTTATATCCATCTTATGTAGACTCCATCCCATGGAAACAATAAGAGACATAATGGCTCTAATAGAAGTATACATGGAAACATGAGCAAAGGTTTCGTCATAATATTCTCCCTCCTTCTGGGAGAACCCTCTAGCCACAAACCTTGCCTTGTATTTATCTATGCTTCCATCTACTGCATGTTTGATCTTGTAGACCCATTTTGAAGTTACCACTGATTTTTCCTCAGGTCTAGGTACAATTTCCCATACGTCATTTTTCATTATAGACTGGTATTCTTATGTCATGTCTTCCTTCCACTGTTTCTTCAAATGTGGTGGGTTCTTCGTTTATAAGTTTTGTCATACATGTTGCATAGCTGGAGAATATTTTGGGCTTCTTTCTTTCTATGAAAGTGCCTCTTGAAGCTTTGAGTCTTTCTGCTTCTTGTAGAGTAGCTTCAAGCCAAGTTGGATGTTTTCTATTTTTGGGTACAATGACTGATTCAATAGGTTCGCATGGTTGCATCAGATGATCAAGTTGTTCTGGTTCTTCATTCTAACTTTCTGGAAGACAGGCGCTTTCTTTTTTAGGCTCTTCATATTCTTCTTCCACAGATTCTTTGTAATATCCCTCGGCCGAACCCAATTGTAAATGTATATAAGTGTACTTAAGCTGGTGAGCTGTTTTGACATCATTTTGTAATGCACTTTTAATGGCATAATGCACGCATGAACTGTGCAGTAAAATGATGTAGTATGCACATTCCCAGATACTGCGCGTAGTAACTAAAGTGCGCACAATATGGAGGACAATGAGCCTCGTGTGTATGAGATGTGTTATAGGCTGGTGAGCCAGTTATTATAAGATGGGATGCTTATGTTTTGGTATTAGGCCAGAACGCCTAGATGTTAAAGGCCAATGTGCCTATTTTGTACATGTTTCATGATTAATATAAAATACATCGCTGCGCACAGACTGACCACGATAAAACAGATGGGGGATTGAACTTCACCAGTTAGGAAAAGGGAGGGCCAAAAGTTAAGGGAAAGGGCTAGGCTAGAGAGCTTAAGCCAAAAAGGAATATTATACCAATATTTCCTAAAACTTAAAGTATGGATAATTATTTTATCCTAAGTTCTAAAGTTGGGGACAAGTGGACCAAAGTAACTTCCGATATGACAAGTGTCAAGTTGGGGATTGCATTCATATCGCAGGGACTTAGCTCATTTGGTCACTTTTCACGGGGATTCTTACCAGTGGCTTGACCATCATTCTCACCATCACTTTCACGATGAGTTTCACGGTGATTCCTTCCATCCCTCAGATATCCAATCAATAATTCCATGACCATTTTCACTCACGCAGTCAGTTATCCTTGAGACATCCATTTCACCATATTTGAGCCTATTTCCATAACCTTTTCCGGTTGGTGTACTTGGTTAACTTGGAGCAGGACATGAGCAATTCTCCGAGTGAGAGAATTGCTGAGGATTGATTCTTGAAGGTGCTAAACTGCAGCTATAGTGCTATGAGATTTCCGGTCCAACCTGTTGCTGAAGCCCTGGAAGGGAAGTGGGGCAGCCGAGGGCCTGTTGCTGAAGAGAAGGGGAACACTTCCTTGGGTGGGACAGACATGTGGGGAATGAGAAGTTGTAGGCTGTTAGTTGAGTGAGCACATGAGACAGAGTCTTCCCTATTGTCCATGAGCCTTAGCTTGATTAGGAACCCTTTACCTGGGTGGAGTTCAGTCCCAGCTCGGGGGTGACTCATTGTTGAGAGTGATTAACAATGTATTCCAAGGCTGGGAGGTTCGTGGATGGTCTGTATGCAGTTGGTGACAATATTTCCAAGATAAGTATCAATCATATGATAAAATGATATGCTGCATTGTTATTTACGTGCTTATGTTACAGTTTATCATATATGTGATTATAATTGCCTGTATGTTTATGGGTATTTTCCTGTATATGCTGCATATCTATGGTTACTTTTATTTCAGTATAAATTTGTATATTACAGAATGTAATTGTTTGTTTATGTTTATATGTAAAGATTCGGCAAGAGTGTTGTATGTATATGTTTAAATTTGCATGCAGTTTGAAGAGAAAATTTATGTGGAATAGATCAGTTGATTATTGGGCATGTTACCATATGTTCCGCAGTAAGAGAACAAAAGCATTCCCTAGAGTAGCATGGCCCGGCCTATTTAAGGTTGGGGATGTTACCAACTAGTGTTAGAGCATGAGAGATTGCTCTGGAGTGGCATTACCCGGCCTGTGGTTGGCCGGGGGATGTTACAAATTGGTATCAGAGCTTTAGTTTCAACACTGAGCACTGAGCCTGGATGGGCCAGAGGGGTTCAGTTGAAGTGAATATTCATAGAAGAGTAACTTCAAAGTGATCAAAATTCAAGTCATGGAGCATCCATGAAAAATGTTGGCGTGCTGGAGCGCGTGGTAAATGTTTGCACCGCGCGGAAAACGTTGGCATGCAAATGTGCGCAGTAAATTTTGGCGCCATGCGGAAGATTATTATGTGCGGATGCACGCATTGAATTTATCCTTGCGCGGTGAGCACACACATAGTAATGTGCACATGGGGTGCGCAAGTATTGCATAACATCGAGGAGTTTGTTGGTATGCGCATAGTATGAGTATAAGTTGTCTCGCGACAGTGTATTCAATGGTGCGCACAGATTATTGTGCGTGATGGAACCTATTGAACTTTGACATGGTGCAATGCATAGGGTGAAATGAATGTGGAGTATCGGTGTGTGATACCAAAACTGTGCACAGTGGATATTGGCACACAACGCAAAAGTAGTGCGCGCAAGTTGTCGATGCGATGAAGAAGAAATGCATAGTGGATATAGGTGCGCATAAAAGCGTTTTACCTTGTGATATTGCTATGCACGATAAATATAAATGTATAGGTCGAAGTTTAGTGCGCACGAAGTCGCTTGGAAGGCGATGAGTCTGAGTTTAAATTGCATAATATTAGAAGAAAAAGAAACACACAACCACATCGAAGCTTTAACTAAAAGGAATTCCGAGTTTTATATTCCTCCGATTAAGACAGATGGAAGTGAAATATAAGCTTACAAGAAAAGCATACTATAAAAGAAAACAAGACTCATAACACCACCAGAAAGAATTTTGTAATAAACAGTCCAAAATCCGCTTCTATATTTATATAATCGTATTAATCACAAAATTACAAAAAGGGGGATGATAGCAGTTATCTTGTTGTAAAAAGGGTCGTTTAAGAACATACCTATCATCTCTGGTGCTCCTTACCTCTGCTACCAGTTGTTCAAAAATTCATTGAAACATGCTTAATTTTAGTTGAAGACTCACTTCAGCTTAGCGATCTCCTCCTTTAAAGAATCTAACTAGACCAGTTGATTCTCTCCAACACTTTTGGTCGTTTTAGGCGTGGATTCCTCCTTCTTCTTCTGCTTGCTCCTTTTCTTCTTAGTAGTTGGCCTGTTGATGACTAAATCCTTCATAGTGGGATTCATCCTGACTTCCAACTGTGAGTCTATAGCCGGCTCTGTGTGGAATTTAGTCGCTAGAATGTGCGCAAGGACCCTTTCTTCCTTATTCATAGGAAAGTCTAGCATGTTGCCCGAATAACCAGTCTCACTGGATTTATCCTTGTCCATGTATCTCAGGTTGTGGATACCGAAATGATTTTACAGAGAGTAGAATGTCGAGCAATTTGGAGATTACTTCGATTATGGATACACAAATACCTTCATACTTGAGGATTGGTAGTTATAGAATTCCAATTATGAAGCGTAGGTGGACTACGTATAAGAGCGTTGGGTTGCCATGCTCGGCTAATCCATTTCGAATGATTAACTTTTGAGTTCATTACATGGTAGCGTTCAGTTGATGTCACATGGATGTGAAGTACCGAACGAGTGAAACGGGGTGATCTGACTATCCGTCGCCCGCTCCACAAGTGGTGGATTTGACATGTTGAAACACGTGATACCGCATCTTGGTGAAAGTGGTTTTGGCAAACCACCTTCTTGCACATATGTATCTCCGAAGGCATTGCGCGTCTATGTTTTCAAGACTTGGGTCTTATCTAGAATTGTCATGGTGATAACACCAGGAAATCAGGAGAGATAATTATGATATTTATATTGAACCAAAATGGTTCATATTTCTCTTGAATCATTGAATTGTTAGCCTGGTAAGTTTCGATGGCTGCACATTTTGTAGAATTAACAACAACTAGATCAGATCAGACCAGTGTAGAGTCCATAGGAATGGAAGAAGCACAAGATAATTACAATCAACAAGATGAGAGCAGAGGGGTGGATGTCCATTTGGGCATTGAAGGCACGAACTCCAACGAACATGGAGAAGAAAGGAATGAAAACATGAATATGGCTGAGACCATTAAGAATTTGTAGAAGGATGTCCAAAGACATAAAGCTGATAATGAAAGGATTATGAGAGCCAAAGAGCAGTAGGATGACTTCAACATGAAGTTATTGGAGGGCTTGAACATAATAGAAAAGAAATTGGTTAAGGAGAGTGGCTCAAACAAATATGGAAGTCACAAGCCTTCAGATGAGAAAAGAAAAGAAAAAAGTGTTAGTAGACATCACCATCATTCCCCAAGGCATTCCAATAAGAGAACAGGCAACAACTCAAGTCTATCCCTTTCAAAAGGTATAAGAGGTCTACGGTGGATGAGCTGCTAGGAGAAATGAACAAAATCAAACCTCCTACATTTGATGGTGAGCACAAGAAGGATGAAGATGCAGAAACATGGTTGCTGGGCATGAGAAAGTATTTTCAATTGCATAATTATTCTTCTCATCCAGAAGGTAGAATTTCTATCTATCAATTTAAAGGAAAGGCCTCCATGTGGTGGGATCAACTTGTGCAGGTGCAACACATTGAATAGAAAAGTGTTACTTGGAGGGAATTCAAGAAGTATTTTGAGAAGAAATACTTGACTAAGATATAATATGATAAGAAAATGAGAGAGTTCTTTGAACTCAATCTTGGAAGTATGACCATAGATGAATATGAGAGAAGGTTTCTGGAACTGCTGAAGTATGTCTCTTTCATCAAGGATGAGAGAGTCAAAATTCAAAGGTATTTGAGTGGATTGCCACTATTCATCAGGGACAAAATACAGTATGATGATCGCAAGACATTAGAAGAGACCATAAGGAGAGCTAAATGCCTATATGATCAGCAGAAAGCAAGGCCAACTTTACAAAAGGCTTGGGAAGACAATAAGAAATTCAAGATGGATCAGAGGAAGAAGGGAGATAAGCCACCATTCTTCAGAAATAATCCACAAGGACAACAAATGGCTAAAGAACCCAGAATGATTGACACAGGGAGTCAATGGCCAAGGCAACCACCTATGCAATGTTGGGGTTGTAAAGGAGATCATAGGTTCAGAGATTGTCCTCACGGAGGTGAAAAAGGAAGGGCTGTTCACAATGTACAACAAGCTAAAATAGTGGAGGACATGGGAATATATGTGCCAAGGATTTATGCAGCCTTGGACAACAAGAAAGCAGAGTATCAGTCCCACATGATTGAAGTGGAAGGTATGATCAACAACCAAACCATTGCTATTTTAATTGATTCAGGAGCTAGTCATAGTTATATAGACCCTAAGATGGTGGAAAGTTTGCAATTGCCAAGAAGCAAGCATGGGAAATCCTGGTTGGTGCAACTGGCTATTGGAGCCAGAAGAAAAGTTAATGAGATGGTTAAGTCATGCCTCATAGACATGAATGGACTGAACACCAAGGCAAATTTAAACATCTTGCCTTTAGGTTCCTACGACTGTCTAATTGGGATGGATTGGTTGGACCAACATCACACTCTCTTAGACTGTCACAAAAAAACATTTACTTGCCTGGATGAGGAAGGGAAACTAAGGAAAGTACAAGGAATTCCCAAGGAAGTAACCATTAGAGAAATTTCAGCATTGCAGCTAAAGAAATGTTATAGAAAAGGGTGTCAAATAATTGTAGCTCATTTGGCAGAGACACCTAGAGATAAGGTGCCAAATTTGGAAGATTATGCAGTCCTGGAAGATTTTGAAGATGTGTTCAAGGAGGTACTCGGAATACCCCTAAGGAGAGACATTTATTTCTCTATAAATTTAATGCCTGGAGCAACGCCAGTATCAAAGACTCCTTACATAATGAGTACACCAGAATTGAAGGAGTTGCAAATGCAGCTTGAAGAACTTCTGAAGAAGGGGTATATAAACCAAAGCGTGTCACCTTGGGGTGCCCCAATCTTTTTTGTGAGAAAGAAAGATGGAACAACAAGATTGTGCATTGACTTTAGACAGTTGAATAAAGTGACTGTTAAGAACAAGTATCCTCTTCCAAGGATTGATGACCTCTTTGATCAATTGAAGGATGCAAAGATATTTTCAAAGATAGATCTCATATCAGGATACCATCATGTAAGGATTAAAGAAGAAGATATCAACAAGACCGCCTTTAGGACAAGGTATGGTCATTATGAGTTCACAGTGGTGCCATTTGGGTTGTCAAATGCACCAACTGCTTTCATGAGCTTAATGAATGGTGTTTTCCGAGAGTATTTGGACAAGTTTGTCATTGTCTTTTTGGATGAAATTCTTATATATTCCAAGTCAGAGGAAAAGCATGAACATCATTTGAGGATGGTGTTGCAAGTATTAAGGGAGCATTAGTTGTATGCCAAATTGAGCAAGTGCTCATTTTATCAGAAACAAATTCATTATTTGGGGAATATCATTTCAAAGTATGTGATAACAGTGGATCATGAGAAGATAGAGGCCATTAGAGAATGGTCAGCGCCGAAGAATGTGACAGAGGTGAGATCATTCATGGGTCTTGCAGGCTACTACACAATATTTATTGAAGGATTATCAAAGATTGCACACCCAATCACTTCCTTGCAAAGGAAGGGAGTGAAGTTTCAATGGACACTGGATTGAGAGAAGAGTTTCCAACACTTGAAACAATTATTGACAAGTGCTCCAATATTAAGGATCGCAGACCCAGATGAAGAATTCATCGTATGCATTGATGCATGTAATGAAGGACTTGGTGGAGTCCTTAGTCAAAATTGGTTTGTCATATGTTATGAATCAGGGAAGTTGAAGGATCATGAAAGAAACTATGCCACTCATGATTCAGAGTTGGCATCCATAGTGCATGCCTTGAGGAAATGGAGTCACTACCTCATGGGAAAGAGGTTTGAGCTAAGAACAAACCACAATGGTATGAAATATTTATTTGATCAGCCAAATCTAAATGCTAGGCAAAGTTGATGGTTAGAATTTCTAAGCGAATATGACTTTGATATAAAGCATATCAAGGGGAAAGAGAATAAAGTGGCTAATGCACTCAGCAGTAAGGTGCATGAATTACATGCTACAACCATTAGCATGTATCATACTGATATTAAAATAAAAATTCTGGAGGCTGCAAAAGCATATCTGCAATACAGAGAATTGGTAGCAATGCTACAGCAGGGTAAGATTCCACAAAAGGTGGATAATTATAATTTGGGAATAGATGGAATACTGTTGCACAAGAACATAATTTTTGTTCCAAATGGCCAAGACTTGAACCGTATGATTTTGCATGAAATGCATAATTTTCCTTATGCAGGGCACCGTGGATATCAGAAAACCGTGGTAGTGATCAAGAGCCATTACTTTTGGCCAGGTATGAAGAGAGAGATCACCGAATACATCGCTAGATGTATGGAATGCCAGAAAGTTAAAGCTGAGAATAGGCACCAAGTAGGGTTGCTGCAACCTTTAACCATTCCTGAATGGAAGTGGGAAGTGGTGACAATGGGTTTTATTACGTGATTGCCTAGAAAAGGCAAGTTGCATGATTCGATCATGGCGGTGGTGGACAAGCTTACGAAAGCTGCCCATTTTATTCCACTGAAAACTACTCACAAGGCAGCATATGTTGATGATATTTTCATGAAGGAAGTGGCACGATTACACGGGATTCCTAAAACAATTGTGTCCAACAGAGACCTGAAATTCACCTTGAATTTTTGGAAAGGATTTTTCAAAGGATTTAGAACGAATCTGAACTTTAGTACATCTTATGATCCTGAGTCTGATGGACAGACAAAGAGGGTGAACATAGTGATAGAAGATATACTGAGAATGTATGTGATGGACAAACCATCGAAATGGGAAGACTACCTACACTTAGTAGAATTCGCTTACAACAATGGGTATCATGCATCATTGAAGATGATCCCATTTGAAGCACTTTATGACAAAAAGTGCAATGCTCCAGTGAGTTGGGATAATCTAGCTGATAGGACATTAGTTGGGCCAGAGTTGCTCAAGGATATGGAGGACCAAATGATAAAAATTAAGCAGAATTTAAAATCTGCCCAAGACAGATAGAAAATTTATGCCGATAAGAACATAACCCACAGAGAATTCAAAGTGGGTGATCATGTTTTCCTGAAAGTAAAAGCTAACAGGAGTTCCCTAAAGCTGGGAAGCTGGGCCAAGTTGGCAGCCAGATTTTGTGGACCATTTGAAATCTTAGAGAGGATTGGTCCAATTGCTATAGGATTGCATTGCTTGCATCCATGTCTGTTCATAATGTCTCCCATGTATCATTGCTAAATAAATATATACCTGATTCTAATCATGTTATTGATTGGAATGTGATTTAGGTGGAGCAAGAAGGCGCTTTTCAAGTGCATCCAGTGCACATTTGGACTAGAAAGTCAAGCAGTTATGGAACCAATCCATAGGGCTTGTAAAGGTCCAATGGACCTGGTACGGTCCTGAGGACGCTACTTGGGAGCATGAGGATGCAATGCGGACATAATACCCACATCTTTTTAAAGATTTTTGAAAACTTTGTTGTATATGGGTGTATGATGCACTGAGGATAGTGCATAAATAAGGGGAGCGTATTGTAATATCCCTCGGCTGAACCTAATTTTAAATGTAATATAAGCGTACTTAAGATGGTGAGCTGTTTTGAAATCATTTTGTAATGCACTTTCCATGGCATAGTGGGCGCATGAACTGCGCAGTAAAATGATGTAGTATGCACATTCCTGGATACCGCGCGCAGTAACTAAAGTGTGCAGTATGGAGGACAACGAGCCTCCTGTATATGATATGTGTTATAGGCTGGTGAGCCAATTATTATAAGCTGGGATGATTATGTTTTTGTATTAGGCCAGAACGCCTAGATGTTAAAGGCCAATTCACCTATTTTGTATATGTCTCATGATTAATATAAAATACATTGCTGCGCGCAGACCGACCATGATAAAAGAGATGGGGGACTGAACTTCACCAGTTAGGGAAAGGGGGGGCCAAAATTTAACGGAAAGGGCTAAGCTAGAGAGCTTAAGCCAAAAAGGAATATTATACCAATATTTCCTAAAACATAAAGTATGGAAAATTATTTTATCCTAAGTTCTAAAGTTGGGGACAAGTGGACCAAAGTAACTTCCAATATGACAAGTGTCAAGTTGGGGACATGCATTCATATCGTGGGGACTTAGCTCATTTGGTCACTTTTCACGGGGATTCTTACCAACATCTTGACCATCATTGTCACCATCACTTTCTTTATGAGTTTCACAATGATTCCTTCCATCACTCAGTTATCCAGTCAATAATTCCATAACTATTTTCACTCACGCAGTCAGTTATCCTTGAGACATCCATTTCACCATATCTAAGCCTGTTTCCATAACCTTTTCCGGTTGGTGTACATGGTTATCTTGGAGCGGGATTGTAGAAGCGGGTTGTCAGGCTCGTGAGCAATTCTCTGAGCGAGAGAATTGCTGAGGATTGATTCCCAAAGGTGTTAAACTATAGCTACAATGCTCTGAGACTTCTGGTCCGGCCTGTTGCTGAAGCCCTGGAAGGGAAGTGGGGCAGCCGAAGGACTGTTGAGAAGAGAAGAGGCACACTTCCTTGGCTGGGACAGGCATGTGGTGAATGAGAGGCTGTAGGCTGTTAGTTGAGTGAGCACTTGAGACAGAGTCTTTCTTGTTGTCCATGAGCCTTATCCTGGTTAGGAACCCTTTACCCAGGTGGAGTTCAGTCCCAACTCGGGGGTGACTCACTGTTGAGAGTGATGAACAATGTATTCTAAGGATGGGAGGTTTGTGGATGGTCTGTACGTAGTTGGTGACAATCTTTCCAAGATAAGTACCAATCGTATGATAAAATGATATGCTGTATTGTTATTTACGTGCTTATGTTATTGTTTATCATATATGTGATTATAATTGCCTGTATGTTTATGGGTATTTTCCTGTATATGATGCATATCTATTGTTACTGTTATTTCAATATAAAGTCATATATTACAGAATGTAATTGTTTGTTTATGTTTATATGTAAATATTCTGCAAGAGTGTTGTATGCATATGTTTAAAGTTGCATCTAGTTTGAAGAGAAAATTTATGTGGTATAGATCAATTGATTACTGGGTATGTTACCGTATGTTCCGTAGTAAGAGAATGAAAGCATTCCCTAGAGTAGCATGGCCAAGCCTGTTTAAGGCTGGGGAGGTTACAAACTGCTGTGAGAGCATGAGAGATTGCTCTGTAGTGGCATTCCCCGGCCCGTGGGTGGCCGAGGGACGTTACATTCTTCTATAGATTTATTGAAAGCAATATTCTCATTGAAGGTTAAATCTCTGCTGACTTCAATCTTATGTTGTTCTGGAATATAGATTCTGCAGGCTTTGGAGGATTAACTATATCCAACAAATATGCCCTTATTTAATGAGGGTTCTAAGTTTCTTCCTTTTATCCTTGGGGATATGAATGTAAACATGGCACCCAAAGATTCTTAAGTGTTACACATTAGGTTTCTTTCTTGAGAAGGCTTCTTCTAGAGTCATATCCTTCAACATGCGGTGGGGACTTTTGTTCTGAACATATATTATTTTCATGGCTGCTTCTCCCCATAAATACATGGATAAACCTTGATTATTCATTAGTGCCTTCACAATTTCTTCAATGGATCTATTCTTCCTTTCTGCTACACCATTTTGTTGAGAATTATGAGGAACGATTATCTCCCTCCTAATCCCTACTGATTTGCAAAAGACAACAGATTCCTTAGATGTGTATTCTCCTCCATTATCTATTCTCAAAGTCTTGATTTTCTTGCTTGTGAGGTTTTCTATTTCTACTTTGAATTCTTGAAACTTGCTGAAAACTTCATCCTTTGTCTTCAAGAGATATAACCAAGTCTTTCTTGAGTAATCATCTATGAAGGTTACATAATAAAGGGAACCTCCTAGAGATTTGACTAACATTGGACCGTAAACATCTGAATGTATTAGATCTAGGATTTCCTTAGATCTATTATCGCTACTTGAGGATGGCTTCTTAACATATTTACCAAGTGCACATCCTCTGCAAATTCCTTCATGTGTATATTCTAGTTTTGGTATTCCTTCAACCATTTTCTTGAGGAAAGGTAATGCTTGATAGTTAAGATGAGGATACCTTCTATGCCAATGTTCACTGGGATTGACTTCATCATGTACAAGAGCTTCATCATTACGTTCTAGTAGTCTCTATAATCTTCCTTCACGAGTTCCAATAACTCTAGAATTCTCTATGCTGGAGTCTCTAGACCAAGATAGTACTTCACCATCTACAAAGGCTATTCTATTTCTTTTTTCTTCTAAGAAAGATATAGATATAAGATTCTTTTCTAAACCAGGTACATATAAGACATTACTCAAATGAACATTGTTACATGATTCCAATTTGATGGAGGCTTGACCAATTCCTTTGATGGGATATATGTTCTTGTCTCCAAGTTCTACTTTGTGACATGTCTTATTTTCATTCAGATTGGAGAGTCTGACCTAGTTTCCTATCATATACCTGGAAGCTCCACTGTCAATTATCCACATGTCATCTTCAAGAGTTCTTGTAAGATCTTAATAGTGTAGATGATCTGCCTTTTCATTCATGATTTCTGTTGACTGATAGTTGGTCAAACTTTGACTTTGACTGGTCAAACATTCACTTTGACCCAAAATTTAAACCTTGGTGTTTTTTCCTTCTGAGAGTGCCAATAGGTGCATTGAACTAAGGTGCATTAGAATATCGTCTCCTTGAGTAAAGTTTTCCATCATAAGGTGTTGGGCAAGATGTTTTAGGGTTTGCAACTGCACTTTCTAGTAACCCTAGCGACAATGCTTCAGTAACTACACTTGCTAGAAACCCTAGTGGTAGTTCTTCAATGAGATTAATAATATTATGGCTTGTCTTCCTTCCAGTGGTTTTACTGACCGAAGGAGGTGTGGGCCCATAACCTGTTAGAAAAATGGGTGTGCTCGTTTCATCATAGACAATATAACAATATTGTCACCCAACCATAGGCACAAAGGCCACCCCCGAGCACCTTAATCTTGACAGACATAATAATTCGAGTAGTAAATCAATATCCAACCAAGGCTAGCGCACCAAGCAAGGATAACCAAAGACCAAGAAGAAAGTCCAAACCAATAACCCAAGAGAAAGTCACTACTGCTACATTTACAATTCTCCTTCACTCATGCACACTTCTTGTCCTTATGCAGTCGTGAGTGAGTGAGTGACAAATGAGATCTATCTCCCTTTATTTATACTGCTCCATCTTAACTGACTAGGCCGACTTCTCTTCCCGGGGGATAATAACTCAATATTAATTTATTCTATTAAGCCAACTTGTCTTCTAGGGTTATTATCCAAAGCTTTAGGGTTTCTCTTACTTCCCAAAATATTCTAGTCTCGTGAAAGGTTACATGTGGAGGATAATACCTCCCACATCTACCATAATATCAACATTCACCCTCTGGAAGATGTTGTTTATACAAATATCCATATTTGACTGAATGTCCACCTCCCATTTTGTCCCCAACCTAGCTGAGCTCATCATGATTCTTCTTTAATCTAATGTGATCTCCCCTTATCTCTTCCACAAACCTATCCCAAATATATCCTTGTTCTTCGCCTAAGCCTGACTCCTAGGAGCATTTCAATCCTTGTGTCTAGATGGTTTTGTCTTCTGAATTCCCTATCTTATCCAGGGTACAAAACCCTAGTTCATGTAAGTGAGTTATGATATCTTCTGGCAGAAAGACCCCCTGACCCCATCCAAGAATTGTATTTGATCCAATCCTCACCAATTTCCCATTACTAACCCTCTAGTCTAGGTAGTTTCCAATCACAGGGAAAGCTGAGGATAGAGCTTTCCATTGAATAGAATCCTTTTGTATATTCTTCCTTCAAGACATGGTCCAATCCAATAATGAATTTGGCGCAATGTATTTTTGTGTACGTATCCTGCCCCAAAGGCTATCCTTGGTCATCATCTATAGTAATGTTTTAGCTGCTAAGGAATGAACAAATGAGAATATGTCCCTTAATCCCCAACCCCCTAGTTTCTAGGGGAAACAATAAGTTTCGAATGAGTAAGATGTAGGTCCATATATTCTTTTCACCCTTTCCAAATATAGTTTGCACAACACTTCCTAATTTTTTCTAGAATTCCTTTCAGAATTTGAGCTAACGTGTGCCACAAAACATGAATAGCTTCAATGATAGACTTTATCACAACAAATCGACCTCCTTGTGAAATCCATTTATTAAATTGAAAAGTAACCCATTGCTCAACCCTAGAGAGAAACCACCTCCGGTTCTCCTTACCATAGTTGTTAGGTTTTAAATTATATCCAAGATATTTAATATTGCCTTCAAAATCCAAATGATGGAAAAATAATATTCTCTCAATCCTTTCAGTTAGATTATGATCCATCCCAAAAGAGTATAGTGCAGACATAACCATGTTGATCTCCATCCCAATGGAAGAAGAATATAAGTTCCATATATCCTTTAGCGTTTGATTTTCCCTCACTGATCCCAACCGAAATAACAATATATCATCAACAAATAATATATGGGTAAGAGAGACTCCTCTTTCAACCTAGATTCCCTTAACTTGTCTAAGTCTTCTAGCATTATGGAATGTCCTACTAAGTCCTCCAACGACTAAAAAACACAGATAAGGGGATAAGGGGCACCCTTGTATGAGCCCCCTTGAAGGTTGGAATAAATGGGAAGCAACACCATTTATTAACATAGAAAAGGAAACATAATTCACACAACCCATAATCCACCTCACCATGGGAAGGGAGAAACCCAAGTGAATCAGAAGGAGTCTTAAATAGAGCCAAGAGACCCTATCATATGCTTTAGAGATGTCTAGTTTAATAATAGCAGTTGGGGATTTATGTTGCTTGATAGAATGAAGGCCTTCTTGGGGAGAACCAATAACTTCATGAATCAACCTTCCTTCTAGGAACACAAATTATTCTAGAGAAATGTACTTAGACAACAATGGATTGATCCTCATGGCAATAAATTTTGACATAATATTGTACACACAATTACAAACTGAAATTGGCATGAAGCCTTCAAATTTCACGGGGTAATCATGCTTAGGAATTAGGGCAATAAAAGTTGAATTAAACTTCCTAGGAACTTTCCCTTTCTATCTAACCTTCTCCACAACTCTTAACATGTATTCTCCAAGGAGGTAAAAAAAATCAAAATAAAACTCAACATGCCACCCATTAGGTCCTCGACTCTTATCCTTCTAGATTGAATTCAATATCTTTAATAGTTTTTCCCTAGTAACTTCTTGAAAAAATGTTTCATTGTCCTTTGTTTCCACCATCCTAGGAAAGTATGAAATAACCTTCATTATCTCTCCCAAGTTTTTTCTATCAGGCTCTTGAAATATGTGTGAAAAGTGGTTGACCCCAAGCCCTAATAGCCCTTGAAAGACTCTAATCATGTTGCCATCATTATCTGAGAGTTCCCATATAGGTTTTGAATATTCCTATAGCTGGAAAACTTGTGGAAGTACTTCATTATTTGATCACCAAACTTCAACCAAGTTGCCCTACTTTTTATCCTCCAATATTTTTCCTGATCAAAATGAAGTTTATTCTTTTGTGACTCTAGAGTTTCATTTGAGACAAAGGATCTTCACTGCATATCCCATCAGGATTGTCATTACAAAATTGTACTAACTTCTGCTAAAGTTCCCTCAGTTTATGGTCCCGAGATTTGTGTCTCTCACTAGCCCAAGGTACCACCTTCACTTTTACTAATTGTAATGAAGTT
>SNQJ01S0001023.1:342305-362966 GCA_010110895.2 Picea sitchensis | reverse complement strand
AACTCTTCTTTATTCTAGTTGTACCCTAGTTTTCAGACTAGGACAAAATTTATCAAACATACATAGATTCATTCTTTCGAAACAAAAATTTTCACATATCTTACCTTTCTCATAGCACAAAGCTTCAAGATCTTACTTCTTTTCTTCATATCGAACTTCTCTTCTTAGCACAGAGCTTCGCAAGTCAAGTAGAACATTGTGCACTAAAGTAGCAGATCTACGCACAAAGCTTTCTTTTCTTTAGTTCCCAGCAATCGCAGTTTCAGATCCCGAAAATGGAACCATTTTTTGGCATAGGGGCAGACCCAGGGTTCAACACTTCAATAATGCACCAACAAAACCTTAACTACCGGCCCTTTTGGCAATACTTGCGAAGCATATGAAGTCTCACTCGAGGTAGAGGCAAGGGTGGTTGCAGGACTCAAATGTTTGCAACCTAGCTGGGACACTGATCTGCGATTACACCACTTTAAAAAATCACTTAGCAGCTAACTTTCATCAATATTTACCCTTATTCACATCGCAGATTCAAACCCTAATTATAGAAAAACGCAGTATTCAACTATATCTAACACATATAAGAACTTATCACATGGAAAAAGATCAGATCTAGCATTTATTAACATCACTTAAGCACGAAGATATCATACTATATTCATCTAAACATTCATTACTGCACTTAAGCTTAAATTATATACATAAGACAATAACCAGAATGCACAAAGCAACCAGAACACATGATATATGGGGTTCACCCCAGTGTGGGGCTATGTCCACCAACTCTTCTCTTCTTTATTATCTTATGTCTAGCTTCTTATAGGCATAGAGCATCAAAACCCTACTCCGTAGAGGACAGGAAATCTGCGCACACCTCGCCAGATCCTCCTTCCCCGAGTTAGATCATAACACCAAGCCTCCTTACACAGTCTATGCACAAATCACTATAGATGACACACACTTAGCTTTACAGCCTCAACATACACTAAGAACAAAGCCTCTTACTATTACTTGCACTTAGCACATTACTTAGCACCTAGCATCACACCACACACATACATTGCCTAGATTTCTATTTATACATTACAAAAGAGCCTAAACATGGGTAAACCCATGGGTTGACATCTCCATACCCGTTACATAAACCCTAATCCAAAAACTACCCTAAAAAGGGGCCAAGGTCCCACGATCTCTGCTTTGACTTGTGCTCCTCCTTCGACCAATCTGTCAAAGTCCCAAAATAGGTCAAACATGACCAAGGATCTCCAAAACTTGGTCAAGGGCCAATAATGTTATTGAACTTTCAAATGAAAAAATAATAAGACATATTCCTTTGAAATACAAACTGATCTATAATGTTACATAACAAATAATAAGACATACTAGTGTGACAGATTTTCCTTGTTCCTATTGTTATATAGTTTCCTACCAACAAATTTCTATCTTTGAATAGTATTACCATATCCACTAACGAATATAGCAACATAACAATGTTACATTTAAATTTGTCATTTTTAAGGTGTTATTGAACTTTCAAATGAACAAATAATAAGATATATTCCCTTGAAATACATACTAATATATAATGGTACATAACAAATAATGAGACATACTAGTGTGACAGATTTTCCTTGTTCCTACTATTATATAGTTTCCTACCAACAAATTTCTATCTTTGAATAGTATTACCATCTCCACTAATGAATATAGCAACATAATAGTAACTCACAAAATGCAGGTATGAATTTATTATTCTAATATCATGCTACAACAGTGAGGACTTTAAACACCAACAACAATATATTAATGGTCACATGAAATAGATCTAATCTGAGTAATAGAGGAATCCGTTATCTACTCTTCCATAAATGACAAAGTATTCATGGATGAGTGATAACATTACTATAGGTTGGATTATATAGGAAACTACAAGATGAGAATGTAAAATAATTTCCCAACTTGCTTATGGCACTGTCTACAGGAAGAAACTCGGCCTATCCAACTTTTATCATCCATATAAATGATGAATAACTTTTCTTAACACATAAACTCATCTATATATCCAATTCAACTTCAATCAACAGCTAGGAAATGCTTCCAGTGAATGATAAATGTGTCCCACATGTGACAAAAACGTACAACGGAGAGGGAATACTCCTAGCATGTGTAAAATGATCAATTATTAAGAGAAAATCACCCTAGAACAGAGGTAATGATGCCCAGGAGAGATCTTGACCTATTCTTCATCATAAAACTCTTATTCACTCTCCAAAAATAGTGCCCCAGCTCACTATGTATAGTTGTTACTAAGACTCATGATTTCTCTATGTGAAACTCAACCTCCCACAGTCAACAACTCGTCCCTATCAACAATCAGAATATGACACCCTTTCCACATGAAAAATTCAAATAACCATGAGGAATTTCATCCAACATTAGTAGAATATATTCCCACAACCAATACTCAGTCCCAAACCAAGAAATCATTTATCACACACTAGTTATTCAAGTTGTATATAAAACTCGACACATTGATGTTAATGGTTTGATTTTCTTTGTGGGCAGGCTATTTTTTTTTTTTAATATTCAACGCTAAATTGGGCATCATTAGAGTCGACTATTGGACAAAAATGTATTCAATTTGGGGCATTAAATGGGACGAAAATTGTGCCTAATTTAAAATTCTTCAATCCTTCACTTCACCTACAATCCTCCTTTCTAGGTGATCAAGAGTTGTGTAATGATGGAGTTGAGTGATGCATGTGGGTCTATTTGGGTTGGAAATTGGGAATAGACTAACTTACTTTCCCTTTCTCTAAACGGCAACCCCTTCTCCAAGCATGGGCAATGGATAGAGTTGGGAATTGTGTTGGTAATTAGTTATGTTAGTCAATTAGGAAGAAGGATGGCAACAATGGGGCATTGGCATTGAAAAAATGAGTGGTGTGTCTTGTCTGAGCTTAGAGAGGTAAGGAGAGGAGTGCAAAGGTGTGAGAGGGAGATAACATAAGCATAGTGTAGTATAATCGATCATTTTCTAAAATAGGTGCAAATATGAGTTTGAGAGGCCCATTAAAAATAAAAATTGCACTAGGAACACTTACACAGTTGACACGACAAAGCACGCACTAAAAACATAGGAATGAGAGAAATATGTTGAAGCATCCATGTGGATATACCATAGTAATCACTTGGAGTTTATTGAGTAGTGGTGATATTTGGAATTGTTGGCTGGGAGAATCTTGGCCCATCTAGACCTACCTCTAGAAGTAGTCTCATCACCCTCTCTTGTGGACTTAAGCCCATCAAAGGAACCCTCCCCTTGTGACCTCTCTTCAATCTCGAAGGAATACAAGGAGACAATGCACTTCCAAAATTAGCAGAGATGGAAACCCATCCTTTAAATTTCCAACAAAATATGTAAACAAAGGTCATGTAGTGGCTAGTCGACATAAC
The DNA here is from genome assembly GCA_010110895.2 of Picea sitchensis. Lineage (NCBI taxonomy): Eukaryota > Viridiplantae > Streptophyta > Pinopsida > Pinales > Pinaceae > Picea > Picea sitchensis. The sequence continues at coordinate 359,513 of SNQJ01S0001023.1, read as the reverse complement.
ATGAAAATATAAACAAGGTGTACATTGTCTTTAGTGAGCTCTATGTTATCTTAGTAAAATTTACATGAGTTGAATAATTTTTAGTTTATTGTTGGATTGAAACCTTGTAGCTTAAGCTTTCAACAAAATTCAATCGATATACAAAAAAATATTGCATGATAAAGAAAATGAAATGTACTACATTTTTCTATCTGCCTTTTGTGAGCATATTTTATATCCAGCATCTTGTATTGTCGTAGTTAAGGAAAGAGATGGATTTCCTCAAAATGTGTGCCATTAGTACCAATGCATGTGCAAGTAACCATCTCTCCTCAAACCAAGGTCCAAAAGTGGTAAAACCTAGGAAAATATGCATAAAGGGTGAAACATCCCACTAAACCAATATGACTAAAACCCTGAAACCATGTGCTAGATCATGAAACATTGTGCCAATACCATCAATCATCTCAAAACCATGGGGGACTCTAGAACTATGTGCAGGGTAGTTAGGACTCCTCAATAAATGTGCCAAGATGTAATGGCCAAGGAATAATTCCATGATATGAGTTGGACAACCTCCTTGAAAGCTCAACCACATGCTAAAAATAAGGCCCCAAATCTAAGGCACTCCTCACAAAAATATCTCAACCATCGAATGAAAAACATCCAAGGCATGCACCATAGGAATATGTTCCCTAGATTGAGGGCACAATATCTCAAGGAGTATCAACTAATGAGCAATAAAACTTAGGGAAAACCCTTAATTGATGGTTATCCCTCTTCATGAATGTGCTAAGGGTCAAAAAAGAGTGAACCATATATGTAAGACCCTCATCAAGACTAGTTCTCTATCAATATCCACTTGTAATATGAAAGCCTCCAAATATGCAATGATTACACAAGAGATAATTCTAAATGAAATAATAAGTATCAAATCCACAATCGATAGTCATCAAGGCACACATCCTCGAAACAAAACCTGCTTGGGTAGGGTCTTCAAACTAGTAAAATGCCTCATGCAATATGAGGGGTAACATGTAGAATAGGTCAATGATATGTAAGCCAATTGATTTAGGAGATTTTGTATATGGGAATGATGAATGAAAAAAATGATCAGACCACATAATGAAGGTTCATGCAAATGTGGAGGATGTCGAATATTATACAGGGACGTCAGGCATCCTTGACTCTTGAAACCCTCACATGTCATCAAGGCATGTGTCTCGTCTAACCATGTCAAACTTATACCTAACCCCTAACCCCTAATCCATTGAACCTTAAATCTTTAAGCCCTAATCCCTAAAACCTTAAGCCCTAATACCTAAAACCTTAAGCCCTCAACCTTAGTTAATCACTAATCCCTTAACACAAAATCCCTAAATCCCTTAACCCCCAAGCCATCGACCCTTAAACACTTAAAATATAATCCCTAATCCCTAGTCCCTTAATCCATAAACCCCTATGCCCTAAGAAATTAAACATTAATCCCCTAGCCCATAATCCCTAATCCATTAACCATTAAACTACCTAGCCCATAAGTGCCAAATCCCTTATCTCTTGACCCTTAATCCTTTAAACCATCGGGCCCTTATTCCTTAACCCTTAATCCTTGTACCTCAATTCCCTAATTCCCATAATCCTCAAATCCCTTATCCAATTAACCCCCAACACCTCAAGTAATTAAATATTTAGGCACATCTAGTGCTAAACCCCATTCACTGCTCACCATGCGACATTGGTGGATGACATTGGTGATGGGAGTGTTGGAAGACGTTACATGGTATTTCAAGAGAGTTTTGACAATCATTCCATAGATGTGAATGAAAGATGATGAAAATGATACTGCATGATGAACATTGATGCAAATGTGGACTATATGAAACATTATGTGGGGACATCATGTATCCTTGATTCTTGAAGCCCTTGCATACCGTCAAGGCATATGTCTAGTCTAACCATGTCAAATTTCAATGTTGGCCCCATTCACTGCTCACCGTGCAACATTGGTTGATGAGATTGGTGATTGGCATGTTGGAAGAGGTTCGATGAAATTTCAAGGGAGGTCTGACAAAGACCTAACTCCCCCAACCCCTGATCCATTTACCCTTAAAGCCTTAAGCCCTAATCCCTAATTAACCCTTAAGGCCTCAACCTTATTTAATCACTAATCCCTTAACAAAAAAATCCCTAAATCCCCTAAAACCTAACCCATCAACCCTTAAACAATTAACACTAATCCATAATCCCTTAATCCATGAACCCCTATGCCTTAATTACTTAAACATTAATCCCCTAGCCCATAATCCCTAAGCCATTAACCATTAAACTACCTAACCCATAAGCGCCAAATCCCTTAGCTCTTGACCCTTAATCCCTTAAACCCTAACCCCTAATCCATTAAACCTTAATCAATGTACCCCAAATCCCCAAATCCCATAATCCTCAAAGCCCCTATCCACTTAACCCCCAACACCTCAACTAATTAACTATTTAGGCTAATCTAGCTACATTCAACGCTAAATATGGCACTACTTCTGGTGAAATTTTTGGCACTAAATCAAGCGCTAAAAGGGGCGTTATTTCTGGCAATAAATGGGGCACAATTTTCGATTCTATTAGCGCCTAAATTTTGTGGTCGATGCAAAAAAATCCATAAATAGATCAATCTCGATAAATAGCGCCAACTTTTTCAACAAATTGAAGAAAAATACACTAAAGTCAACTTTGGAAGAAAAAATGGGAGCAAATCGTAGGGATTTGTTGTAGTGCAAATTGAAGAAGCCAAACAGATAGAGGAAATATTGAAGAATAAATTAAATGAAAAGGAAGAGTCATTCTATAAGTTGGAAGTTGAAGTTGTTGATCTCAGAAAGAAAGTAGAGAAGTCAAACACTCACATCAAGTTCATGAACAATTCAACAATCTTTGATGAAATCCTAGATAGCCAAAGATCTCCAAATGATAAATCAAGTCTTGGATACAACAAGGAAGTTTCTCACTTTGAAGCTAACACTTATAAGAAGCATGAAGTAAGTCCTTCATTCTCAAAAAGTGGAAGCAAAGTTGCAAGTGAAGCACCTACACAAAGCAAGTAAACCTTTAGAAGAACAGAGCAAAGAAGACATCAAGAAGCCATATTTACACCTCAAACCAAATTCAGAAGAGATACAACTTCAAGGTGGACACCAAAGAAAGGGTATGAAAATGTTTTTTGTGGTCACTGCTTCTCATGTAATGAATATGGTCACAAAGCTTTGGATTGCAGACATTATGCAAGGAGATATGTTGGAAGACACCATAACATCCTAAGATGTTGTATATGTAATCAAGGGGGACATATTAGTTCTTAACTTTGTTTTTGACTATTGGATTTCCTTAATCCCCGTTCTACCCCTTTTTTCATTATTTTCATTAAAAATTGTTTTTTCCCTTTCTTCGCTTGAAAGTATGCTTTCATTCTTTTTCTGCACGTTTTAAATGTTTTGAAGTAATTAAAAGTTAGGATATGACATGGTAGATTCTTTCCATCACATCACTTTTCCCTCGTTTAAAATTTCAAAATTTGCCAAAGTGGAAAGGGCGATACAAGAATAACATTATTCGTGTAGTGCCATGAGCAATTATAGTTGTGCATGTGCCATATTCCCTAGATCTTCAAATGTTTGCAATTATTGTTAGAGGATCTACATATCTTGTTATGATCTATATCAGGTCATGTTTTGTAGTGATGACAACTATCTCAAAGGATCGGGTTGTACGTGTCAGTATGATATCAAATCATCATTCTCTATGTATGAAGATGTTATCTATCTATTTTTAGTATGTATATTGTTTATTGAATTCTCTGCAGGTAAAAAACTAGCTCCCAGACTTTAACAGTTTCCCAAAATTGGTGATCGAATCATAAACGTTCTTAGGAATCTTCAACAGAGTTTTATCAGTGCCATGGCACCAAATCACTAAAGTTCGAGGAAATAAACTTAAAATTGATAAATAAATTGATGTCCAAACTGATCCAGACATCAAGGAGGAACCTGATGAACTTGATGAACCTAAAGACCATACAACAAGCCCATTCAAAATACCAACCAAGCAGAAGAAACAGTTTATTGGAAAAAAGGTTGCAGAGGTTAAGAAAATGAGAAAGAAAGAGGAACTTGTATCTAAAGGAACTACTACCAAGGTTGCGAAGAAACTTAGTTTGAACTCAAAGGATTTGTTTCATCCTTCTATCAAGAAGGAAAACATAATTATTATTGAATAAAATTAATAATACACTATGAAGGAAGTTGAAAGACAGGCCCTTACATCTTCTTCACACAGGTTAAAGGAGGTTAAGTTGGAACCTGTGTTTGATAGAAAACCTGAGGAAAAAAAGTAAAGACATGAGAAAGGTAAGAAAATTGCACAGTATTAAAATAATCATGTAACTAGGGAAACTAGAGGTTAGGTTCAAAACCATAAATTCCACTTAAAATTATAGATTCCATTGTTGCTGAAGTAAAATTGGAAATAAGCGAATTACAAGATTTTCTAGAAATTGAAAAATCAAAAAGTGTTGAAGGAGAGGGGTTTGGTAGTGGATCATATTCAAAGTATGAAATTAAATTGAGAAATCCCCGAACCTCCATTGACCTAAATATACCTGCTCCAGTTGAAGATCACCTAGAGTTCAGGATGAACACAATAGAAAGAAGAAAAGACAGAAATCAAATACAGGAAATACTATGGTTTTCTTGTTTTAGCCCTTATCGTAAAGATAAGTTTTTGAAATGATGGAGATGAATTATTTGAAACCAAAAGAGGTTTGTTTTTGGAATATGCCCCTTCAAAAAATCCTCTCTCATTTTTTTACACAACTATCATAGTTTGGGATATACAAAGATATTCTTGGACCCTATTTTTTAGGAATTTGCCTGAGTTATTTTCCTAAAAAATCTCATGAACAACAGTTGACAAGCCACTTCATCAATTCGACTTGGAGATCAGATCTGATATCCTCCTTGATTATTTGAAACAAGAAACTAAATATAGATGAGGAGGTTTTATGATCCATTTATTTTGGATCTTGATAAATATGTATTCATTTATTTAAACTCGGTAGAAGGAGAAGTTAAGTGTGGATCAGTTGGGAATCAAGGATTATTATTTTGTAAAGACTCCTTTGTGAGGAAAAGACAATATTTTCATATTGGCACTAAATGGGAAAGGAATTTTGATGGTCATGAATTATTTTCATGTTTGTATCTTCTTCTTTTTCTTACTTGAATGCATTTGTATCTATTGCTAAGCATATGATATCCTGGTTGTGAGTAATACAGTGAGAATTTTGTTGTTTAAATTGTTCATGACTAAGAGTTGTTTTCAAGTACCATGTTATTATTTCTTAATGATATTTTGGAATGAGAAATCTATATGTGAGTGGACAAATTGAAAACTCATACATATTTCTTTCTTCATTTACTTTTTATCATATGATTTATCAAATTGTTTTTCATTTACTAAGCCAGTGAGATGTTTATTTTCCTTTGTACATTGATCCTTATATATTTATTGTATCCTTGAACCAACATTCAACCATTTCTAAATCCTATTCAATTTTTTTATAAAATACCTTTGCAATAACTTTATGATTCCCTAGATTTCCCTCTCATGATCAAGTGCAACTTTAGGGACTAACATCTTTTGGCATCATTTCCAAGGATGGAGGAACGAAGAATTTATCCCTAAGAAAATGACAACAATAAATTCTAGCTCTTGATGGTGAACATGAGTTGGACACTTTTTTCTGACTGTATCATTCACCTGGCAACTCCATAAAGGAAGAATCCATTGATGACTCCACTGAAATAAGATGTTGAAGGCTATGTAAGATATTTTGGCATGGAGGTTTGCACCATTTAATTTCTCTGCTATTGTTGGTTTCCCTAATGATGTTCCCACTATAGATATATGGGGATATTTCCTTCCACGGTTCAAAGAAAATGATGAGGAAAATTCGACACTACATTTGATTGAGTTTCATCAATTCATGGATCAGTTGAATATTCATCATGAATACATATTGATGAAAATGTTTATGTACTCTTTGGAGGGTAATGCACGTGTCTGGTACAGATATCTTCTTGCTTTCAACATTTCTTATTTAAGAGAATTTCATTCTTCATTCAATAAACAATGTAAAAGGTATTTTCCAACTGAGCTTCTTCTGGCAGACTGTTGTGAGAAATGTAAATTAGGATATTATTCGAAGAAGTTGTTCTTAATAAATATGAGGAAGAAGATGAAGAATCATTATATGTTTCTATTGTTTCAAATGTTGATAAAGGGTAGCCTATTTATGATGAATATTCAGACAAAGTACAATAGTTGTATGCCCAATTTTGCATTGATTTTTGTAGCAGCAATGAACCTATCTTTGACATCTATGAATCAGATGCATTCGAGGAAAATGAGGGAGATGAAGAACAATCCACAAGTTTTTATCCCTCATCAATTTTTGTTCCACAATTTCAAGAAGCCAGTATTTCAACATATAACATTCTTGAATCAGGATCTGAGGGAACAGTTCAAAAGAGGCAAGATTATATTAAGCCCAAGGTTCCAACTCTTCCAACTAATGAAACTATATTGCAGCCCATTGATTCCCACAATGATATTCTTGTTGTTAAAGGATTTTTTGCACAAAAAATATATCAACAGTTCCAGGGATTCATTGCTTCCCCTTATTGTAATAAAACAAGTGATCTTCAAATGAATTATTCTCTCATAAATGGAGTAGAAATCATAGAGAAACCACATGATCTCTTGTATCAATTGGAGATGCAACACAATTAGCAGGATCTTGTGGTTGTCTACATGGATTTCGTTTTTTCATGAGTTCAAAGTTTTGTAGTTTTTGGAACTAAAGAAAATTGCAGTTGCACATATGGGCTGCCCATTCATTTTTTGCTACAAAAAATTCATTTTTTATGCATTTTCATATTTACCTGCAAGGAATAAGACCATCTTGTCAGTGAAATGATTTCATGGTTTCATTGGAAATTCACATGATCAGCTTGATGTTAGCAGGTTAGGAGAGTAGGATGATTGAATAATCTTGCATCCAAGTAGTTTGTTTTCAGTTTATTGGTATGATCAGTAATAAAGACTCCATAAGCCCAATGGAAAGACTACTTGTAGTTTTTTGGTTGTTATTCTTGGATTTCAAATAAAGGAATGGGTGGACAGGGAATAATTACAGTAAAATTTGATGATAATGAGGGATATGAAGGCATTGGTCAGCCAGTTCTTAAAATTTCACCTTGAAACTTTATCCCTAGAAGGAGCCAGTGTTAGTTCTTAACTATGTTTTGACTATTGAATTTCCTTTATCCCCGTTCTACCCCTTTTTTCATAATTTTCATTAAACTTTGTTTTTTCCCTTTCTTGGCTTGAAAGTATGCTTTCATTCTTTTTCTTCACGCTTTAAATGTTTTAAAATAATAAAAAGTTAGGATATGACATGGTATATTTCTTTCCATCACATCACAAGTCCTTTTCCCTCATTTAAAATTTCAAAATTTTCCAAAGTGGAAAGGGAGATATAAGAATAGCGTTATTATTGTAGCGTCAAGAGTAATTATAGTTGTGCATGCACCATATTCCAGAGATCGTGTTCAAACATATGCAATTATTGTTAGAGGATCTACATATCTTGTTATGATCTATATTAGATCATGTTTTGCAATGATGACAACTCTTTCAAAGGATCAGGTTGTATGTAATAGTCTGATATCAAATCATCATTCCCCATCATCATTATCTATGTATGAAGACATGATATATCTATTTTTAGTATGTATATTGTTTCTTTCATGCTTTGCAGGTAAAAAACTAGCTCCCAAACTTCGTTAGTTTCCCAAAATTGGTGATCAAATCATAAACGTTCTCAGGAATATTCAACAGAGTTTTATCAGTGCCATAGCACCAAATCACTAAAGGTCGATGAAAGAAACTTAAACTTGTTAAAGAAATTGATTTCCAAACTGATCCAGACATCAAGGAGGAACCTGATGAACTTGATGAACCTGAAGACCATACAACAAGCCCAATCAAAAGATCAACCAAGTAGAAGAAACAGTTTATTGGAAAAAAGGTTGCAGAGGGTAAGAAAATGAGTAAGAAAGAGGAACTTGTATCTAAAGGAACTACCACCAAGGATGTGAACAAAATTAGGTTGAACTCAAAGGATCTATTTCATCCTTCTATCAAGAAGGAAAAACTAATTATTATTGAAGAAAATTCAGAAGACACTATGGAGGAATTTGAAAAACAGACCCTTGCATCTTCTTCACACAGGTTAAAGGAGGTTAAGTTGGAACCTGTGTTTGATAGAAAACCTGAGGAACAAAATAAAATACATGAGAAAGGTAAGAAAACTGCACAGTATTCAAAGAAGCGTGTAACCAGGGAAACCAGAGGTCAAGTTCAAAACTAGAAATTCCACTTGAAAATACATATTCCATCGATGCTGAAGTAAAAATGGAAATAAGCGAATTACAGGATTTTCCAGAAATTGAAAAATCAAAAAGTGTTGAAGGAGAGGGGTTTGGTAGTGGATCATACTCAAAGTATGAAATTAAATTGAGGAATCCCTTAACCTCCATTAACCTAAATCTACTTGCTCCAGTTGAAGAACACCTAGAGTTCAGGATGAACATAATAGAAAGAAGAAAAGAAAGAAATCAAATACAGGAAATGCTTTTTTTCCCTATTTTAGACCATATCTTCAAGAGCAGTTTCTGAAACTATGGAGATGAATTATTTAAAACCAAAAGAGGTTTTTGTTGGAAATGAAACCCTTCAAAAAACAATCTCTCAAATTTTACACAACTATCATAGTTTTGGAGATACAAAGAGATTCTTGGACCCTATTTTTCAGGAATTTGTCAGATTTATTTTCCTAAAAAATATCATGGACAATAGTTGGCAAAACACTTCATCAATTAGACTTGGAGATCAGATATGATCTCCTCCTTGATTATTTTAAACAAGAAACTAAATATAGATGAGGAGTTTTTCATATCCATTTCTTTTGGATCTTGATAAATATGTATTCTTTCTATATAAACTGGGTAGAAGGCGAAGTTAAGTGTGGATCAGTTGGGAATCAAGGATTATTATTTTGTAAAGACTCCTTTGTGAGGCAAAGACAATATTTTCATATTAGCACTAAATGGAAAAGGAATTTTGATGGTCAGAAATTATTTTCATGTTATTATCTTCTTCTTTTTCTTACTTGAATGCATTTTTATCTGTTGCTAAGCATATGATATCCTGGTTGTGAGTAATATAGTGAAAGTTTTGTTGTTTAAACTGTTCATGAATAAGAGTTGGTTTTGAGTACCATGTTATTATTTCTTAATGATATTTGGGAATGATAAATATATGTGTGAGTGGACAAATTGAAAACTAATACATATTTATTTCTTCATTTACTTTTTACCATCTGATTTATCAAATTGTCTATCACTTACTAAGATAGTGACATGTTTATTAGCATTTGTACATTGAGCCTTATATCTTTATTGTATCCTTAAACCAACATTCAACCATTTCTAAATCCTATTCAAAACTTTTATAAAATACCTTTCCAATAAATTGATGATTCCCTAGCTTTCCCTCTCACAGTCAAGTGAAACTTTAGGGACTAACATGATACATTACTGCACATTGTCATATCATGATATGTTACAGTTGCAGTGGGTTTGGCCACAAAGCTCAGGATTGTTGGAATTCAAGGAGACAGACAATGAGGAGTGCTTCATATAGAATGGAAATAAGAGAACATGTAACTTAGAAGGAAGACAATGTTGAAAGGATGGAAGCTTGGACCACAAGTACAAAGAAATCAGGACACTCTCAAAGGTGGATGAAGAAGATTGAACAACCAGACATTAATGAAGGAATAAAGAATCAAGAAAGTTTCACTCTTTATGAAGCATACGCAGGATCCTGTGGGATAAGTCATGTATATGTGCGATGTTAGCTATAGAAAGGTCACGTACATACGTGATATTTTTGTGGAATAGGCTACATACCTGTGGAAACATTCTCAAGAAGAGGAGTGTACAAATGAGTTGCAACATGATTTGATGGTATAACTTTGTTTTGCAGGGTCTGACATGGTTTGTTGCAGGTTTTCATGATTATACGTTGGCATTCATTTTTTATGTATGTATGGTGATGATATAGTTGATATTCTCGGTTGATATATTGATGGTTTAGATACATGGTTATGGCACTTGGTTCATACTAGAGGCATATCATCAGTGATATGACACTTGTTTGAGGCACATGGTTTGCATGTTGGTAGAGGCATATGGTTCGTACACAGTTCACACATGTTCTTGGAATATGGTTGATACACTCCATTGATGATATATTATGGTATATTGTATGATATTGTTGTAAATGGTTAATGTACATGGGTGTTGTGCATGCTTGGCACACAACATGGCACATGATGTACATGGTTGATGTTTTGTTCATGATTCTCTATTCATTGTTGACATATATTTTTATTCAAGATGTATGGTATGCAATGAGTTTGATGCATGGATGGGTCCAAGGATCATCATAGGAAGAGAATATAATTCATGAGCATTTGATCAATGTTCCAGTTGAGCAGTCGAATTTGCAGCAAAATAAGATTGTAGTGGTAGCATATTTTTCATCTTGCAAAGAATATAGGGGAGGTATTCTTCTTCCCATGATTGGTTGAAGAAACATGATTCTAGGAGGAGAGATGATTGGCATCCATTCCCTCAGCATTGCATCAAAGTGATATATATTGTCCAAAAGGGGGAGAGATTATTTAGAGGAAGCTCAAAGGCATCCAGACAGGGGGAACAACCCCAAGGAGAGTTTAGGAAGGGGAGAAACCACATTGAGAGAACTACCCTTTTTCATTGATGCCAAATGGGGAGAGATAGTCACATTTATGTGGAAATATGAACATTTGTGAGGATCGATGATCACAAAGGGAGCATGAGCAATTCTATGTCTAATTGTTGTCATCAATGATTCGTGTTGACATCAACGTTGGTGTTTCCATCAATGCCAAAGGGGGATATTGTTGTACTATGTTGTCATTGATGTCAAAGAATTTATGTCAAAGGGTTGATGTCAATTATTTTCATAGTGATGTGTTTGTATCATTGATATATTGATTATTGGTTATATGGTCATTGATGTAATTGTTGCCAAAGGGTTGATGTCAAGTGATGTCATAATGATGTGTTGATATTAAAGGGAATTGTATCATTGATGCCATGTCATGGTTTATAGGAAGAACCAAATGGATAAACTCCAAAGTGGTCCCCTTATGGTGAAATCCCTCACAGGAAGACACTCTTGGATAAAGTTCTCAAATTGGTCCCCTTATGGTGAAATCCCTCACGGGAAGATTCTTTGTGAAGTTCAAATGGTTAGGTGGTTGAGTAGCCTAGTAGTTTGGTTAGGGAACCCAAGTTTGATTGAGGAATAATGTAATGAAGATCACTAAATTTATAGGAGAAGCTATTCCAGAGGGATAGTATATGTCATGTTGTTTTAGTGATATGTGGAATGTCACATTACTCCTCACGGTTAGAGAGTTATGGCCATGTGAAGTTGGAGAACCCTCATGGGTTGTCTGGAAGCCCTTAGAAGGTCAAATAAGTCAAGAAGGTCAAAGAATTCAAATTATTCTAGAATTTCCTAGAAGAATTTGACCAGTCAAAGTGGTTAGTCATGGGTTAAGTGGCTGCAATAAGAAAAAAATTAAAAATAAATTAGTTTCAACTAGAAGTGGGGAGTTTATTATTTGTGGATAAAGTGGTTGTAAGTGGACAAAGTGGTTAGAAGTGGGTTAGCCCCAAAAGAAGGAAGTTGGGTAAGTTGGTTAGAAGATTACCCCTAGAGAAAGCTACTTGGAGAAGTATAAATAAAAGAGAAAGGGTCTCCTATGAGTAATGATCTTTGAGCATATTGAATATCAATTTGTGAAATTTATTTGGGCAGGTATTATTGATAAAGAAAATTTGTGGCAGAAACATCCAGGAAAACAAATTTCGATAGAAAAATCGCGACAACAAAATCGTGGCAGCAGAATCACGACAATAGAACTGCAACAACAAAATCGCGGTAGAAAAATTGAGGAAACATAATTGCAGCAGCAGAACCACAATAGTAGAATCGCGGCAACAAAACCATAGCAGCAGAATCACAACAACAAAACTACTATAGCAGATTTGGAAGCTATCTGTGGTAGTAGAACCGCGTCAGTAGAATCATGGCACCAGAACCGCAGTAGCAGAATCGTGATAGCAAAACCGTGGAAGAAGAACTATAACAGTAGAATCACAACAGAAAAATTGTGGTAGCAAAACTGCGGTAGTAGATTTGGTAGCTACAGAAAGTTAGCAGTTCTATAACCACATTAGATTTCCATATTGAAATTGTTCCAATTGTTGCATGGTATGGTATAGGTATTGATGATTGATACATGATTAAAGGTATGGTTTTAGCACATAGTCTTGTGTAAGGGTTTATGGTATTTGGTTTATGGAGAGTATTTTGTATTGCTAGAGGTATCTTGTTGGTTAATTTGGTGATATTGTGCATATGCTTGAGAGTTGACTTGATGATTGATCTTTGTGAGTAGATCATATTTGGATGATGAGATTGATGAGACAGTTGAGGTTATAGGTTGTTGTGATAGGTTGTGTTGTGCATAGTTGATACACTTGTCTTGGTATAGAATGTAAAAGAAGTGTAAAAATATCCTCACACCGATTCACCCCCACCCCCGCCCCCCCTCTCAGTGTGGTCGGTGTGTCGAACATCCTATGATTTTCTTCTTGAATTTTGGAAGTTTTATGGGAAGCTTTGGTAGTCTACAGTCACTAGATTTGTGACCATAATTGTTTCATTTGTGGCATTCAACATTGTAATTTTGCAGTAGAGAGAATGAATTATAGTTTTTGTTCTCTTGATTAATATTATTCTTGTTGATCTTATAACCATATGTTTGAACATTTTTATGATTGTATTGTCCATAATCTCTACAATGTAATTATTTATGCCCAAAATTGTTGCAAGAGAAACAATAGCCAAGAAAGAGATGTTGGTAACTTTTTGGGGGAGTTCTTCTTGTTGTTGTGTTCCTTCTATATTCATTTTCTTTTGAAGGGAGAGAAAATTTATGTTGATTAGAATCAATATTTATTTTTATTTCTTCCTTTTTGAAAGAGCTTTGAAGGGTAGTTGCATAATGTTTTGAATTTTTGTTAGATTCCTGAAATGTAGAGTCAGATCCTTTGTTAGACTTATTTTGATCATAACCCATTCTTGAATTATTTCTTGATGATATTAATAATAAGATCCAAGATTCCTGAACTGTTTTCAAATCTTGATTGTTTGTTTCCTTTCTCAAGTTCTCTTTTTAGAAAAAACAATTTCAGCCTCTAGCTTTTTAAAGTCTAATTGTTTTCCATTGAGTTGTTTACTTATAACTTCTTCAATTCTTTTGGCTTCTTTATTTGAGTCTTCAAATGAATAATGATTTGTTATGATTCCTTGATGGTTATTAAAACTTATGTTTCTTTTGATTTTTGTTTTTCTTCATATTCTAATAATTGTTCTTTTAATTATTTATTCTTCTTTTTATTCTTTTCATCTTCAGACTCTCAAACTTCCCTATGTATGTTTGAATTTTTTCTTTCTTAACTTTTCCATCTCCTTCATAGATGATTTTAATTTTGTCCCAAATTTCATTTTTTGATTTACAATGCATTACTTTTACAAATATGGGGCTTGTTAATCCACCCAGAATTTCATTAACATCCCTTGAATTATCATTACAGAGTTTCTTTGTAACAATATATGAAGGGGAAGTAGTTGGTGCAGTGTAACCATTTACCACAGATAGACAAGCATCACATACAAGAGCCATTAGATAAATTTTCATCCTTATACTCCAAAATGCATAATCATTTTCTTTGAAAAATGGTGCTTTGTTGGAAGACATTCCTTCTTTTTGATCCATTGGATTTCTCATAATCTTCCTTCAAGTGGTTAGACTATGGTGAAGGAACCCGCTCTGATCCCAATTATTGGAATTTTGTTCAATACTGAGAGAGGGGGAAGTGAATCAATATTGTTTATTTTTCTCAAATTAAATTAATTATTTAATTATTAATTTATGAACCATAACAATTTATCAACAAGAATGTACAAAAAACTGAAATTAAATGTAACAATCATAAAAATTATATTTCAGTTACAAGTTTAAGTTTGCAAGAGACACCAATCTCTCTTCTTTTAAGCACCAACTCAAGGAGACACCATTCCCATGTTTCCAAGCACCAACTCCCTGTAGATCATGATCCAACCCATAAAAGACTCCAATCCTTTATTTTTCAAGAACCAACTTGAGGAATTTACAACTTCCTGTCTTAGGCTTCAACCTATAGAGGACTACAATCCTCCCTTGCTCCTCCCTTCCACCCTCACTTCATGAGTATGTTTTAGGTTTCATATTCTTCCCTGGACTCTGCTTTTATTTTTTATCTTCTGAATAAGCTCACAGAGACACTCTCCTTCCATTATACCTTTATATTTATATGTTATTCCAATAGGTATGAATTTTAAACATTGTGTCTCTTTGTATGAAACAATGCACCTCTTCATTTAATTTAATAATAATTAAAACAATTGTCATTCAATTTTTTTTGTCTTTAATTCAAAATGCTTCAAATACCTTTTAATATGTTCATAATTAATGGAATATCTAGGTGCTAAAAATTGTTTAAACTGTTGATGTAATAGTTCTTTGAACAAACCATGATCCTGAGGTGTTAATTAACTTTAATCACATTTTCAGTCTTTATGAGTCGATATCAATTATGGATTGACTCTTCTTATTGTTTTCTCACACTTCCATATTTATCCAACAATCTACGATCAATCTTTGTTTTCCATTGTCGATCCATAGAATTTATGATTTCATTGTCTGTTGACCTCAACCATCCAATATTTTTTCCTTTATAGCTACTCCAAGCATATTTTATTTGTTGGATCATTGAAGATCATGATGTATGATCTGTAAACAGGAGGATTATAACCTATCTGTCTCACCAGCACATAATTCTTTTTTTAAAACAATTATAACTCTGATTGTTTATATGACGGGAAATTCTCGACCACTTAAGCCACAAGTCAATTCGCAAAATAAAATAGAGTCAACCACCCAGAAGTCGAAATATGAAAAATGAGTCGGCCAAAATGCAAGTTGAATTTTATCCAAGTCAAAGTCGAAGGAAATGCAAGTCGAAGTCAAAGGCAATGTTATTCGAAGTTATCCAAGTCGGAGTCAGAGGCAATGCAAGTCGAAGTTATTCAAGTCAAAGCTGAAGGAAATGCAAGTCAAAGTTATATAAGTCGAAGTCAGAGGCAATGTAATTCGAATTTATTCAAGTCAATGATCAATATGTCTAATAGAGACTCTCATAATAGACCCTTTTACACATTTTATCGAGCACCAAAGTTTGATCTTTCCCCTTTGAAATTACATAAGAAAAAATTTGTATCCATAAGTATTCATTTTTTAGGCAATGCATGAGTTTGACAATATTGTATGCACATTTTTTATGATGATGACCATAATATTGACCTCTTTTCATCTATTAGTCCCTAAAGTTGTCCTTGATTGCTAAGGGAAAGCAATGGCACCTCAATTATTGCAAAGTTGATTGTTTTGATGGATAGGTGGATTAGGTAGTCGGATATGATGGAGAGGTTATATATCTATTGACATTGATTCAAATGGGTTTGAATGATTAAGAAAAACATTCCATGTAGTTAGGGGCATTTACTTTGTGATATATATGAACAATAGAACATAAAAGAATGAGGAAAGAAACACAAGTCAATAATTTGTTTTCTTATGTGCAGAAGATTCCCAAGCCTAAAATGTCATTTCAAACTTGAAACAAATATTTGAATGCAATATACAAAAGTTAGGTGATTGACAAGAAAGTTTTTACTATAATATTACCTGAAATTTGGAGAGATTAATGTGCTGAAAAAATCCTCATTACATTCAAAAGATAATAAAAACACAAGATTGCAAAAAGAGAAAAATCTAGCTATCACCAAAATATCTTGATCCATGATTATAAAATGTTGCATAGCATGAGGTTTTTTGAAATTCCCATCTCTAGGATTACTTCCTTCCCCCATCACTCGAACCTCTCTTCCTTCATTTCTAGTGATGAAATAAATAAAAATATAACATAAGAGAAGTTACAAATAATCTGGAACAAATATATAAAAACAAACTAAAATGATTTTGGATAAGTTGCAAGAGATCTAGAATGCAAGGATCAAATACTTCAAATTTGGAGCCTGTATCCAAAGATGGACTTGTGATTTTGATTGCTCAATTCATGCCTTGAATACTGAGATTTTTTTCCTGAAGATGTGAATCTGTTATTTGAGGATGTTGGATGAAAAGATCTGAAGTTGATGTTCATCCTAGAAATCTAGGATATGGATAACTAATGATCTAATTTTTTGTCGAGATTTGACGCTTGTGGACCTTTTCCTTCTCCCATACTATTTGAATGATAGAGTTATTGACGTGTCAAACACCCCAAATTATAGAAATAATGATTCAATGGTTGATCTCCTGCCACTTTCAAATGCTACATATCTGGAGATGTTTGATTTGAACCTTCAAATGCCAATCTTTCTCCTCCAAATTAGAAATTGTTTATTAATCACTTCTCTACCCAATGTTCTCCCTTCAGATTTTCACAAAAATAGAAAATTCAACCTCTATCATCAATTTTCATCAATCCATAATCAGATGCATGATTGTCATCCATTGGGATGCAGGACATTGTGATATCATCTCCAGTGTCAATTTTCTTATTTATAAAGTCCATGTAATCCATACGATATAGATGGTCACCAGACAAAAGCAAGAAGTACTCTATATGTTTGTTCTTGGCATCATAAAAAATCCAAGTGAATGTCTCACTACATTCATAGTTCCCTGAAACTACTTCTTTCCATATTCACCTAGTGTCTAAGTGGCTTCTAGAAAACTCAATTTTACCCAAAGAGTTTCATCTTTGGTTCTTGCTCTTTACCTGTTCCTCTAAGATTTGTAGCTTGAACTATTGCACCATAACTTCATCA
>SNQJ01S0001023.1:318402-342295 GCA_010110895.2 Picea sitchensis | reverse complement strand
ATATGAAGGGGAAGTAGTTGGTGCAGTGTAACCATTTACCACAGATAGACAAGCATCACATACAAGAGCCATTAGATAAATTTTCATCCTTATACTCCAAAATGCATAATCATTTTCTTTGAAAAATGGTGCTTTGTTGGAAGACATTCCTTCTTTTTGATCCATTGGATTTCTCATAATCTTCCTTCAAGTGGTTAGACTATGGTGAAGGAACCCGCTCTGATCCCAATTATTGGAATTTTGTTCAATACTGAGAGAGGGGGAAGTGAATCAATATTGTTTATTTTTCTCAAATTAAATTAATTATTTAATTATTAATTTATGAACCATAACAATTTATCAACAAGAATGTACAAAAAACTGAAATTAAATGTAACAATCATAAAAATTATATTTCAGTTACAAGTTTAAGTTTGCAAGAGACACCAATCTCTCTTCTTTTAAGCACCAACTCAAGGAGACACCATTCCCATGTTTCCAAGCACCAACTCCCTGTAGATCATGATCCAACCCATAAAAGACTCCAATCCTTTATTTTTCAAGAACCAACTTGAGGAATTTACAACTTCCTGTCTTAGGCTTCAACCTATAGAGGACTACAATCCTCCCTTGCTCCTCCCTTCCACCCTCACTTCATGAGTATGTTTTAGGTTTCATATTCTTCCCTGGACTCTGCTTTTATTTTTTATCTTCTGAATAAGCTCACAGAGACACTCTCCTTCCATTATACCTTTATATTTATATGTTATTCCAATAGGTATGAATTTTAAACATTGTGTCTCTTTGTATGAAACAATGCACCTCTTCATTTAATTTAATAATAATTAAAACAATTGTCATTCAATTTTTTTTGTCTTTAATTCAAAATGCTTCAAATACCTTTTAATATGTTCATAATTAATGGAATATCTAGGTGCTAAAAATTGTTTAAACTGTTGATGTAATAGTTCTTTGAACAAACCATGATCCTGAGGTGTTAATTAACTTTAATCACATTTTCAGTCTTTATGAGTCGATATCAATTATGGATTGACTCTTCTTATTGTTTTCTCACACTTCCATATTTATCCAACAATCTACGATCAATCTTTGTTTTCCATTATCGATCCATAGAATTTATGATTTCATTGTCTGTTGACCTCAACCATCCAATATTTTTTCCTTTATAGCTACTCCAAGCATATTTTATTTGTTGGATCATTGAAGATCATGATGTATGATCTGTAAACAGGAGGATTATAACCTATCTGTCTCACCAGCACATAATTCTTTTTTTAAAACAATTATAACTCTGATTGTTTATATGACGGGAAATTCTCGACCACTTAAGCCACAAGTCAATTCGCAAAATAAAATAGAGTCAACCACCCAGAAGTCGAAATATGAAAAATGAGTCGGCCAAAATGCAAGTTGAATTTTATCCAAGTCAAAGTCGAAGGAAATGCAAGTCGAAGTCAAAGGCAATGTTATTCGAAGTTATCCAAGTCGGAGTCAGAGGCAATGCAAGTCGAAGTTATTCAAGTCAAAGCTGAAGGAAATGCAAGTCAAAGTTATATAAGTCGAAGTCAGAGGCAATGTAATTCGAATTTATTCAAGTCAATGATCAATATGTCTAATAGAGACTCTCATAATAGACCCTTTTACACATTTTATCGAGCACCAAAGTTTGATCTTTCCCCTTTGAAATTACATAAGAAAAATTTTGTATCCATAAGTATTCATTTTTTAGGCAATGCATGAGTTTGACAATATTGTATGCACAATTTTTATGATGATGACCATAATATTGACCTCTTTTCATCTATTAGTCCCTAAAGTTGTCCTTGATTGCTAAGGGAAAGCAATGGCACCTCAATTATTGCAAAGTTGATTGTTTTGATGGATAGGTGGATTAGGTAGTCGGATAGGATGGAGAGGTTATATATCTGTTGGCATTGATTCAAATGGGTTTGAATGATTAAGAAAAACATTCCATGTAGTTAGGGGCATTTACTTTGTGATATATATGAACAATAGAACATAAAAGAATGAGGAAAGAAACACAAGTCAATAATTTGTTTTCTTATGTGCAGAAGATTCCCAAGCCTAAAATGTCATTTCAAACTTGAAACAAATATTTGAATGCAATATACAAAAGTTAGGTGATTGACAAGAAAGTTTTTACTATAATATTACCTGAAATTTGGAGAGATTAATGTGCTGA
The DNA here is from genome assembly GCA_010110895.2 of Picea sitchensis. NCBI lineage: Eukaryota > Viridiplantae > Streptophyta > Pinopsida > Pinales > Pinaceae > Picea > Picea sitchensis. The sequence continues at coordinate 340,092 of SNQJ01S0001023.1, read as the reverse complement.
AAAAATCCTCATTACATTCAAAAGATAATAAAAACACAAGATTGCAAAAAGAGAAAAATCTAGCTATCACCAAAATATCTTGATCCATGATTATAAAATGTTGCATAGCATGAGGTTTTTTGAAATTCCCATCTCTAGGATTACTTCCTTCCCCCATCACTCGAACCTCTCTTCCTTCATTTCTAGTGATGAAATAAATAAAAATATAACATAAGAGAAGTTACAAATAATCTGGAACAAATATATAAAAACAAACTAAAATGATTTTGGATAAGTTGCAAGAGATCTAGAATGCAAGGATCAAATACTTCAAATTTGGAGCCTGTATCCAAAGATGGACTTGTGATTTTGATTGCTCAATTCATGCCTTGAATACTGAGATTTTTTTCCTGAAGATGTGAATCTGTTATTTGAGGATGTTGGATGAAAAGATCTGAAGTTGATGTTCATCCTAGAAATCTAGGATATGGATAACTAATGATCTAATTTTTTGTCGAGATTTGACGCTTGTGGACCTTTTCCTTCTCCCATACTATTTGAATGATAGAGTTATTGACGTGTCAAACACCCCAAATTATAGAAATAATGATTCAATGGTTGATCTCCTGCCACTTTCAAATGCTACATATCTGGAGATGTTTGATTTGAACCTTCAAATGCCAATCTTTCTCCTCCAAATTAGAAATTGTTTATTAATCACTTCTCTACCCAATGTTCTCCCTTCAGATTTTCACAAAAATAGAAAATTCAACCTCTATCATCAATTTTCATCAATCCATAATCAGATGCATGATTGTCATCCATTGGGATGCAGGACATTGTGATATCATCTCCAGTGTCAATTTTCTTATTTATAAAGTCCATGTAATCCATACGATATAGATGGTCACCAGACAAAAGCAAGAAGTACTCTATATGTTTGTTCTTGGCATCATAAAAAATCCAAGTGAATGTCTCACTACATTCATAGTTCCCTGAAACTACTTCTTTCCATATTCACCTAGTGTCTAAGTGGCTTCTAGAAAACTCAATTTTACCCAAAGAGTTTCATCTTTGGTTCTTGCTCTTTACCTGTTCCTCTAAGATTTGTAGCTTGAACTATTGCACCATAACTTCATCAAGGTTAGCGTAATGCCCCATATTTTGACCTTAGACAATTAGAACTTTGATTTAATTCATCTTGGTAATTTATTGATTAGTAATTATTTGGACTTAGTTAGACTAACATAGACATTTGAGATGTGTATATATGGACCTATTTGTGTTTTGCATAATGTTATTTTTATTTTTATATGTTAATAATTATGATAGTTATGAGAATGTTCAAACATACAAATTTGAATATGGAATTTTGGTACATTGATACTAGTTCAAGTTCTATTGTGAATGCATAACAGATGCAACACATGATAAAAATAAGCATGCATTTCTTGATTGAATGTCAATACATATATGGATCCTTATATGAAAATATGATGTATATGCATGGATATGAGTTATTGGTGAACTAACCTACAGGTTGATGAGCTATGTGATAGCCAAATGACTGTAGTGTTGAGGTAACTTAGATGTCGAAGAAATCAAGTATATAGTGTATACTATAAGTTGTACTTATTATTTAATTTATGATTCAAAATATTTCTATGATCTATGGTAAGTGTGGTTTTGACATGATGCACTACTTGCCTAGAGTGTTTGTTTGATGACGTGACTCTAAGAATTGTAGTTGCACAATAGGGCTTGATGTAGAGTGTTGACCCTAGTTCTATAAGGAGGGGTGGAGGTATTGTCCACCGTTTATCCTTCAAAACCTAGAGTCATGGGAGGGTCATGTGAAGTCACGCTCCCCTAGACGTGTGATGGATACTGGTAGTTGTCTATTGGGAAAGCTTGGTCGAGATGTATGACACCTTCAATTACATGTTCTATATGGAGTTAGGTCAATATAGTTGACACTCCAGCTTAGTCCAACAGAGGAAAGGATAGGATGGAAGATGGAAGTAGGTTAGGAAAGAAGGATGCTTCGATGTTAGTTGAGAATACTGATGGGGGATTATAAATGCCATTATTGTTTACTCACTTGGTTCCTACCATATTTAAAACCCTCTTTGATTTCCTATTGATATTTTAAGTGTGATAATGAATTATTGACGAATTGGTGTAATTTTGTTCGTTAAGATTATTAAATGATGCATTACTTGATCTATTGTCCTACATGTCTTGGTGATCATATAGGAACTATGCACTAGAGGCAATGGTTGTTTATCATTAGTACATACATGAGATATGTGTCTCCTAGCTACGCACACATACCCTACCCATGTACACTAGTACAACTAATTAATGTATTAATTATTAAATTAAATTATTAACTATTTAATTGAATGTTTATTGAATACGTAAATTATATTACTTACAAAATATCTAGAAGCATTAAATAACTTCTTGACTTTGATAGATGGTGGGTATGATGAATTAAATGAGCATGGTGGGGTGTTATGTATATTTTGGGAAAATTGTCAAATTACATTTATTAGCTAGAATGACAAGAAAGACTTTTCATTTTATTTATTGTTGTTTAATGCAAGTCATTTATATTTTAGTTATATTTTAATATTTTCCCAAAATTCTAGATAAGGGAGGTTTATGGATAATAATGAGGGTGATTGAGGAGACTTGGGGAAGGGTGTATGGAAACTTAATAAATAGGGAGGAGAAGTGGTGAGGAAAGGAGGGAATTTTGAGAGGTTGGAGCATGATGAGAAGTTGTGAAATCTTTGGAAGATATATTTCTTATGATGGTTTTTTTGGAGCATTTGTGCTTTGTTGTTCTTGGAGTCACGGACACAGAAAGCCAAGAAACTGAAGGGTTTCTTGAAGCTAGGAAGTCAGCTAGGCTCCTAGTTGGCTAAGAGGATTCTGTTGTTTCCCTTTGGGCAAGTAAAAGAAAAACGAATGCTTGAAAGCACCTTCCTACCACTGGGAGGACTACATTGCATATTCAACAAACTAGCGAAGAGATATTTCACTTGGTATATTTTTTTTATGTTTTTATGTAAATATTTTAATCCCAAAATTACTTTATTATTTATCTCATCCTCTTATTTAGATTTGTAGAACCTCCTCCATGTCTCCCATTATTAGTCGGTATAATACCATGTGTCGTAAGCCATTTTCATCAACATCTGAATAACCAGCGCTGACATGTGAAAAATATTCTGGAGAAAGATACACACCAATGCCATAAACTACCCCATTATTGGATGTACTAGTTTGGCTAAAACCATGTGCTATGATAGCAGCTACACCCTTATGATAAGTACCAGGCATATCTGACATAGATTTGCCACCGAATTTTTAGTAATCTCAACGTGATTTTGAAATGCTTGCAAATGAGCATGTGCCGAAGAACTTGATGGCACACAACAATAAATACCAACAATGATGTTAAATGTTACAAGTGTTCTAAAACCTGCCAAAAACTTATTTCTCACAGCTACATAAACCTGCCATAAACTTATTTCTCACAGCTACATACTCATGATCGCCATTCTCTAATTTAATTAGCGTGTGGAGTTTTGTTGATACTTTACTTGACATTTGATACTTTAATTTTGAATGTTGGGTGTTGATGCTCTGGATTTTAACATCTGTATGAGCGTCCCTTTGGTTTTGTCACCTGTGGAATATATCCCACGTGCCTTGGAAAATTAAAAACACAAATTTTATATTATCGGTTGTCTTCAAATCTTATTTATGCGTAGTGCACGAGTTTGGATTGCGACCTCTTACACTGCATGACGGTATGTTTGGTAGACCGAACATGGAATGGACGTCGACATAATCTTGGAAAAAGACACATTATTTTATTAATTGATATTTCAATGTTTGTTTTGTATTTTTTAATAAAAATTATTATTTTAATAAAAAGAATAAAATATTTTTTTTTTAATTCCTTAAAACAATAATAATTGTTAAAAATCAAAATTTATTTTATTAATTGATATTTCAATGTTAGTTTTGTCTTTTTAATAAAAAATATTATTTTAATAAAAAAAATAAAAGATCTTTTCCTTAAAACAATAATAATTATTAAAAATTAAAATTTATTTTATCTTTTTAATAAAAATTATTATTTTAATAAAAAAAATAAAATATCTCTTCCTTAAAATAATAATTATGCCGAAAGTATATTTTTGTGTTAAGTTTTGTAAAAAACCTGTCAAGTGGTTAGATCTTCTAAAACCATTTTTTTTTGTTTTTTCATAATAAAATCATCAACACACAAACTAATAAAACCATCTACACAAATCAAAAATAAAAAATCAAGTAACCGTCAAACTGTTGTTATTGGGTTCCTTCAGCATCCTTCAAATCCAAAGCAATAACCTGAATTTTAATGTGTTAAATAAAATATTACATTTCCAATCAAGTTTATCTGTAATAAAGAAGAAATAGTTACTTGAAAAATATCATGATTATAACAACATAAAAAAATATCATGATTATAACAACATCAAATAGATCCATCAAAAAAAACTTTTAGGAATTAATAGATTGTTATTTAAGTCTTGTATACAATTTCTAACAATTGTAAATGACTACTCACTGTATCATCTCATCATAGCTACTAATCCTTGAATAACAAACATGAAATCACTGTATGATCTCATCATAGCTACTAATCTTTGAATAACAAACATAAAATAAACATATGTGTTTCAAGGTGATAATATGAATTGTAATATGAGATTTTACATTGATATATAGTGGACTATGTATACAATCATAACAAAGATATTACCTTTCAGTTTATGTGCGTAGACATTCCTATCACAGGTCATTAAAACTACAGCTTTTCCTGAATTTGGATACAACAAAATTTGAAGAAGAAATACTTCAAATACATTTAGTAGATTGAAAATCAAAAAGTAAGTATATTGACAAATTTAATTTTCAGAAAATTTTGTAAAATAATTTCAACAAAAGTTGAAGAAGAAATACTTTAAATACAATTATTAGATCTAAAATCAAAAGTAAGTATATTGACATTTAAAACTCAGAATTTTTTTAAAATAAAATGTTGGTGAAACATGTAAATCATTCTAAAAGAAACCTTCTATTTTGCAGATTTACATAGTATTTTTTTTGTTTTTACAAATAAATTTATAAAAATTAGATAATAAAATATTAAAACAATAAAATTTTATATATATATATATATATATATATATATATATATATATATATATACTAATCTTTGAATAACAAACATAAAATAAACATATGTGTTTCAAGGTGATAATATGAATTGTAATATGAGATTTTACATTGATATATAGTGGACTATGTATACAATCATAACAAAGATATTACCTTTCAGTTTATGTGCGTAGACATTCCTATCACAGGTTATTAAAACTACAGCTTTTCCTGAATTTGGATACAACAAAATTTGAAGAAGAAATACTTCAAATACATTTAGTAGATTGAAAATCAAAAGGTAAGTATATTGACAAATTTAATTTTCAGAAAATTTTGAAATAATTTCAAATCAAATAGATTTAAATTAGAGATGATTTAAATACTGTGAATTTTTTTAAAATAAAATGTTATGAAACATGTAAATCATTCTAAAAGAAACCTTCTATTTTGCAGATTTACATAGTATTTTTTTTGTTTTTACAAATAAATTTATAAAAATTAGATAATAAAATATTAAAACAATATATATATATATATATATATATATATATATATAGTCCTGAAAGGCCTCCACGGTTAAAAACATGTTGTTTCCTTTAAGAGGTCACAAGTTCAAATCCAACCATAACCTTAAAAATAGATTATTATTATTATTATATATATATATATATATATATATATATATATATATATATAATTTCTCAATTTTCAAATCAAAGATTTTACTTTAAATGAAATGTTGATTAAAAAACAAAACATATTATAAAATTATTTCAGTCACAAAGTATAAAACAATATAATACTTTGTTTATATAAAAAACCTAATACTTTGTTTATATAAAAATCTCTCTTAACAAAATATTAATAAAATAAAACACTACATTGATCTACACATTAAATTAAAAATTTTAAATATAAATTTCATAATAAACACAATATTAAAACAATAAAATATTTTGTTTATAAATACATTAGATTTTAAATATTTATAAATTATTCTTAAAAATATAATATTTTAAAATATATAAACAAAATTTTATAACAAATTAAAAAAAATGGACAGTAATCTACACCATCCTATTCACAAAATTAATCTCAAAGTATTGTCAATGCCATGACCGTGTTACAACCAAGACGACGAGATCTCTTATGATCTTTGAAAAAATGGGGCAGAGAACATGGTCTTGAACGCCAATGGAATCCAACTTTTGTGAGAATGATTTGGGATCATTCTCATTTATTGTTGGAACTTCTTTATACTCATTTCTTTTAAAGTTCATTTCTTTTAAAGTTAATGGTCATTTTTATTTTTTTAAGATGTTCTTTATTTTCATTTAGTTTTGGAGTTATAAATTAATTATTTTTATAATTTTTTTATCTTATTAGAAAAAATATATATAATAATCTAGTTCAAAAATATTGAAAATTATAAATTTTATATATGTAATTTTTTTTTATTAAGATACACACACTTTCAAAACTTATAAATAGTTTAATCTTCATAAATTTCAATCTAATCTTTTTTAGTTTGTAAAATTGATGTTGCAACCCCGGATGGGGTGCCATGTGGGCAGCCTGGGCACGTGGAGGCGCAGCTTGGGCACGTGAAGGTGCCAACGGGAGGGCCATTAATGGAGGCCCCTACTCCTGGCTGCGGGCAGTTATTAGATCCCTCGCCTCCGTAGACCACTGGATGACGATGGAGCTCCTTATGCGTGGGTAGGGGACAGACAGCCAGAGCATTAAGCTCTCGGCATTAATGTGTATTTCAACGCTGGGTTATGTGTATTTTAGTCATGAGGGTAGCAGACCTCCTACCTCGCATTCGAATTTTCCGCAGTCGGCTCAGCACCGCAGCGCAGGAGGTTTCACCCTCGCACTCACCATGCCACGGGTTCGGGGTCGACCTCGACGAGGTGCTGGCTGGTATGCAGCGGACTCACGGAGAAAACGACACCAGAAGTTTGCCCGAGCTATACTCATGGCTAAGAAAAAACGCAGAGGTGGCGCCGCTGCAGCACCCTCGTCGCCCTGAACCTACGTGGAGGAGAACCTGTCTATCACACTTCCTGTTGATTTCTCTGAGAGTCGGATGTTTGTTGTCCCGGACAACTGGGATCCTCCGACGAGCTTTGGACACTCGCCAATTGCTCCCAATTTGGGCAACTTTCCAAAGGCAGCCACCGCTCAGAGTGAAACCTACGCGGCCTGCTTGGTGGAGGAGGAGCCACCAGACTTCATTGTTGGGGAGCAGGAGCAGGGGACACCGTTGGATTGCAAGACAAGGAGAGCGGAAGAGATGCAACCGGAACGCAGCACTGGCACGCAGCAGCGGGGACCGGAGCCGAGCCGAGACAGAATGGAGCCAGAAAGGAACTTGCCACCTTCGTCGTCGTTTCTGCATCCCGAACACCTCAAGTTGATATTCGAAGTGCGCAGCCTTGTAGATGACCAGGTCTTCTGAGCTGTGCGAGTCAGCCAACGCTTGGATATGTTGTATGCGGCCTACTCCAAGGCTAGTCCATGACGCCAATGTCCCACTTGCACGCAACCCTTCGTTCTCCCCGTCAATGGCGGCAACTTCGACTGAATAGGTTCTGGTTTTTTATAGTTTTTATGCTCTTTCCACTTACCGTGTATCAGAGCTGCAACTCTCTCGTTCCTAGTTTAACTAGCTCTAGTATAGTCTTTCCTGTGATGTTGAACACAGAACAAAATCCTTGGTTTCCTTCGGGCAGGGTGGCGAAACTCTACGCCTAATTTTTTGTTGTTACAGTGGACAGGCCAGCTGTCCTAGTTTCCTGTGTTGGCAGGACAACTGGCCTATGCATGCTAGATCTCTGTATCTTTTGTCAGTTTAATATAAAAGGTTCCGCTTTTTTATTTAAAAAAAAAAATGATGTTGCAAAATAATTTCCCATTTTTTAAGAAGTGAGTAAGTAAAAATGGCAACATATTTTTATATGTACAATGATATCAACAATATATATATATATAGTGTTGATATCATACTAACACTAGACTAAGTAGGGAAAATTACATTAGATATTATTGTGCTTTCAAGAAGTGTGAACTGTGTGTGCTACCTTCTGGGAACATAAAAGTGTAATACTTCTCTCAACTACATATTAGTAACTCGTATAGGAAAATCTGTCACAAGAATATTATTATTGATCTTATAAATATTTTCTAATGAATACTTTTTTAAGGTCATAGACATTGATTTGGTCTACCAAGTATAAAGCCTAGAATCACAAAATGAACAATGGCTACATTTTATCTAATTTAAAGCACATTAAGGAAATTTAATATTCCTTATTACAATTATAAAATTGTTTTTTAAATCTATTTAAAATTTAAAATATAATTTATTTTTTTTAATTTATTAAATGTTTAAAAAGATTAAAAATAAATCTAAATATTAAATTCAATTTATTTCCCTTAACTAAATAAATTTTCTTCCTTCTATACATATACTAAAGATATATTTTTCTTATATATTCAAATCTTATTTTCTTTTATATTTTGATTTTTAAAAATTAATTTAATTTTTTTAATATTTTTTAATTATTAATATAAAAAAAATTACATCATTTTTACAATGAAAGTACTATTTATTGTGAAATACTACTTCTTGTGATATTAAATGAAATTATCAAAAAAATACATATAAAAAACTAATACAACATGTCTTAATATAAGAGAATAACCATTCCTACAAGTGTCTTTAGTATTTAGTAGATTAAAATATCTTTATACAAAAGATCAAGGATGAGGAGAAGCCCTTTAAAATAGACACATAGACACAGAAAAACTAGACACAAAAAGACAACCTAATTTGTGATAATGCTAATATTCCTGAGAATTACAATCTACAATGATGTACATAGACTAGCTATTGGGTTAAGTAGTTTTTGCATGTTGGTCCTTTAATGCTTTCTCCACAAACATTGCCTCTCACCCCAAATGGCATGTATTAGAGCATCATATTCTTTATCCAAAACATCTAACTTACCCAAAGTTGTTTTTTGTTGGATCCAATTAATTTGAGTATTTATGTGAAACATTCAAAATTAAATGAAAGCTTAACTTAATTACTATCATTTTTTTTTCATTTCATTGCAAAAGAAATAAAATGATGGCAAGCCTATTAATATTTATGAGAAACAATCAAATACAACAATGGCAAGCCTATTAGTATGTATGCTAAACAATCAAATAAAAGGATGGTTGACTTATTAGAATTTATGAGAAACAATCAAAATTACATGAAAACTTAACCTAATTACTAAGAATTTTTTTGTATTTCATTGCAAAAAAAAAAATGATGACTACCCTAAAAACATTTAGATAAATAAATAAATAAAAACTATTTTCACTTTACCTTATTAAGTGTTTATAGAAAATAATTGAAAAATTCATGAGAGTTATTATTTATGTTTACATAAATGATTAAAATTGTATCACTTGAAAAAGAAACACCTCAACTATATATAGAGGGTGAAAGGAAGAATCCAAAGGGTATTGGAGATCCATCTTCTCTTTATGTAACTAAATGAAAATAAAGGAAAGAAATTATCAAAACTTATTTGGATTTTCCTATTTTCTTAAGGAATTGGAGTTGGATTAGAAGGGAAGACATTACTACAAACTCTACATTAAAATAATGTTTTAAATTGATTAAGATTGAGCTAATCAATTAAATTTATTTATGTATTTCTTTTAGTTGTATTGAAGGCATTCTATAGGAAGATATTTTCATCGTCAGTCTAGAAATTGTAAAATATATCACGATATTTGCGACATTAATTTATTACAAACACAAACAAATGCGAAGTACACAAGCAAACAAAATGTGGAATTTGATGATATTCCAGTTTACTATAGCTTTTTGGCACCGGAAGACCACACTTATTTGCTAATGATGTTAAGGTATATGTTGTTTAGTGAAGCTCTCTTACTACATGGAAGAACTTGTGATTACTTATTAGCAATTGCCAATACCCTCACCACAAGAAAATAACATCTACATCGATTATTCAAGATCGAATAAGGAAGCACACCATTTTCCAAAACAAACTAACTTAACAAACATAGACTAAAGTAACTTAAAATAATGTCAAAAAATGTTAATTGGATCGGGAAGGAATAAAATCTTTACCTTGATGCGTTTGTCTTTTAACCCAAAAAACTTAATCAAATTTAAAGGGTTCTTTTATTACTACACATAACTCCATTTTGAATGGCTAAGAGTGAATAAGAATAGCCACCAATGACATATTTAAAATCATGAAAACATATTTTCCACTCCATAGGTCCATCAAGGTAACCCCACAACAATGAACTACCATAATCTTAAACAAGTTGATGAAGAATGCAAGTTTTTCTTCTTTGGCTAAGTGATGTAAATCAATTCATTGAAGTTCCTCAATCAATTTCAAGTACTTGCAATGGAGTAAAAGGAACCGAAAAAATTAGTATGGAAGTTTTACCTCAATATATTAAGGATTATAACATTGTAGAATGGCATAGTGCATAGTTTATCAAAATACATAGTAAGACCATCGACAGGCACCTTATAAACTCTTCATTGGAACCAATGCTTTTGTAATCTACATGCTTCACATCATAAGAGATATAAGTTTCATCGAAAATTTAATGGATATGACCACGTACCTATACAATAAAATCAACATGAATTCCTTGCATTCTTGGGGTGTTGTCATTCTGTAAAGTCTCCATAAAATTTACCAAAGGATTTTTCAGTATCAATTAAACTATTAGTCATCAAACTACCCTTTTCCTTTCTCAATTAGATCCATTTGGTCATCTGATATTGCAAGATGTAGGCATAATGTGGTCAACTCAGGACAGATACAAAATCTCTCAGAGAGCTCCTTATCCCACCCACCAAACTGTTAAATCATGAAATTCATCACTTGGAACATCAGGGGCCTCAATGGAAGATCCAAGCAAAGGATCCTTCGCAACTGCATTAAAATGGAAGACCCTGATATCCTCCTCCTCCATGAAACAAAATGCGTGAGACAGACCGCAGAAGAGATCTTCATAAAATATTGGCGCAACTGCAACTCATACCACACAGACTCAAAAGGTGCGTCAGGCGCCCTGGATATCCTCTAGAACCCAACTCATTCATTCTCAACCAAGGCCTCTCAACATCGGGCTCTCTCACAACCCATTATCAAGCAATTGGCTCAGATAAAGATGGATGGATCATCAATTCCTATGGACCGCAGATCATCTAAGAAAAAGAACATTTCCTTTAGAACCTAGCTTACCTTAGCTCCATAGCCAAAAATCAGAGATGGATAGTGGGTAGAGACTTCAACATGATCCTCACTCTCGAGGAAAAAAGAGGCAAGAAGAAAATATTGGAACAAGATAGCATAAAATTTCTGGAATTTCTGGACCTTCACAAACTGGTAGACATAGAAAATGGCAACGGAACCTTCACTTAGACGAACAAGCGAACAGGACCCCAACAAATCGCCTACAGGCTCAACCGCTTTCTTCTCTCAGAGACCCTTATTTTGGAAGGCCCACTAATCGAATCCAACATGCTCCCAAAACCGAGATTAGATCATTGGCCTGTTTAGCTATGGGTTGACACTATGGCCTCCCCCAAGCTCAAACCCTTCAGATTTGAAAAGTTATGGATTTCACATCCAGACTTCCAAAACTTGGCTTGTCTTTGGTGGGAGACAACAAAGATTCAACAGGGAACCAAAATGTACTTCTTCCAGCAGAAGCTCAAATATTTTAAGCAGCAAGTGCGAAAATGGAACAAAGAAGTCTTTGGAAACATTTTCCAAGAGAGAAAACTCCTGGAAAAAAAAATTGAAGCCCTACAAAAGATGGCTATCCAAACTGGATACACCCCAAATTAGCAGCAAGAGGACTAGCAAACCAGACAACAATTGGAAGAAAGACTAAAACAGGGAGAAATTCTCTAGAGACAAAATCCATAATTCAATGGTTAAAAGAAGGGGAAAAAAACACAAAATTCTTCCACCGCTCTATGATCCACATGCGCTACATTAACCACATAACCAAGATAGAAAATGCTCAGGGCAACACCCTTCTCACCCATCAAGACATCACTTAGGATCTCACTGATTGCTACCAAGACCTCCTCTCAGAGCCACCGATGAATCGCACTGAGGCAATTGGGAGAGTGACAATCAATATTCCAACACTCATCAATCATGAACAAAATGAAGCCCTCGTGACCCCCATAAGTCAATATGAGGTGGATCATGCCATACAAAAGCTACCCATGGGTAAGGCTCCAAGGCCCGACGACTTCACAATGGACTTCTTCCACTCTTGTTGGCCCATGATAAGAGAAGAAGTCTGGCAACTAGTGGAGGAATCACGCAACTCTGGCAAAGTCCTCCCAGCCCTCAATGCCACCTTCCTCACACTGATACCAAAAGAGGAAAGGGTTACCAACCTGAAAAATTTCAAACCCATAGCACTTTACAATGTAATCTACAAAATCGTCTCGAAAGTAATAGCTCTCAGACTTAAGCCAATCCTCCCCTTCATCATCTCAAAGGAGCAGTCGAGCTATGTTGAAGGAAGACAAATTATGGACAACGTCATTCTGGTCCATGAGTTCATTCATTCACTCAAAATCACACACATGCCAGGTATGCTTCTAAAGCTTTACCTCTCCAAAGCCTTTGTCAAACTAAGTTGGCACTATATAAAAGAGGTCCTAACAACTTTTGGCTTCTACACCAACTGTATTGATTGGATCTTGAACCTCATCTCCTCCACCTTTTTCTCAATCCTTGTTAATGGTACCCCCTCCCAACCCTTCTCCCCCTCCCGGGGAATAAGGCAAGGGGACCCTCTTTCCCCCTTTCTCTTTGTAATAATGGCAGAGGGCCTAGGACGTTACATAAAAGCCTCCATAGAAAATGTTTCTCTGCAAGGCCTCCCCCTTCATGGGATTCAACCTTCGGCCTCCCATAGTCAATTTGTAGATGACACCATTCTTATGGACACCCCCATGGCACAAGAAGCCAACAAGCTCAACTCCATCCTCTTCGACTTTAGTGACACCACATGCACCTCCTTCAACCTAGCAAAATTGCAGCTTTTCTTCTTCAACACTCCCAAATCCATCCAACAACATGTCTCTCAGCTACTCTCCATTTTGGTATGCTCCCTACCAACTCACTACTTAGGCCTCCCCTTGTCGGATTCGGCAGCCTGCAACCTCTCGTGGGAATATCTCCTGCTCTCCATCTCCAACCGACTCAGCAGTTGGACCTTTCGCTCACTGAATCTCCCAGCCAGAATCACCCTACTCAAATCAATTCTCCAAACCATACCTGCCTATCTTTTTTCCGCTCTTGCAGCCCCTCAATTAGTCATAAATAAAATTTGAAATCTTAAGAGAAACTTCCTTTGGCATGGCCACAACCCAGATACGAAATGGGCTCTAGTCAGCTGGGAAAAAGTCTGCAAACCCAAAGCCCTGGGGGGGTATTGGCCTCTGCGACCCTAGCAAACTCAACAACACTATGGGAGAAAATATTTGGTGGAGATGGATCAAAACTCCAACAGAAATATGGGCCCAGCTTTGGAAACACAAATATGCACCAGAAATCCAACAATCACACTGGATCCAAATGCAGGACAAACTTCAAGGCTCCAACATATGAAATGTTGTTTGGCAGAATAGACCACTTATCCAGGAGCATGCCTTCTAGGAAATCAACAACAGTCAAACTGCCAGGTTCTGGACTAACTTCTAGCAACAACTTCCACCCCTTCAATCAGACAAAACTCTGCTACATTATGAAAACCAAATACAAAACCTTGCCACGGCTAAAGTAGTAGACATGTGGGTAGCCAATCAAAACAACCATTCCTGGAGAACCTGGAAATCCACGCCTCGGGACCTATAGATAGCAGAAAAATGAAACATGTAGAACCGGACTTAGGCACTCGCTCCTCGAAGAATTCACGTAAGAAATGACCCTGACATTCTTCGATGGGGGCACTCACCTAATGACAAATTTAATCTCAAAGAAGGATACGCTCTGCAGGAGGGATTTCAATCTATACCAAAGGATCCCATCTGGACTACAGTCTGGAAATCCAAATTCTGGACAAGAATATCCACATTCCTCTGGCTCCTCCTATAGACCAATATCCTAACATGGGACAATCTTCAAAAAAGAGGCTTTATTGGCCCTTTGATCTGTCACTTATGCAATCAAAATGAGGAGACCATGGAACACCTCCTCAATGGTTGTGCTACCAGTGCCGATATTTGGGATCATTCCACACAGCATCTGCGAAGACCTCATCACGATCAGGGCAACATCATAAACACGATCATAAATTAGGGACCAGGACCCTACAAATGCCAAATACTCAACAGGATTTGGCAGCTACTACCAGGCTTCATAGTGTGGAAACTCTGGAAAGAACGAAACATGAGAGTGTTTCACTCATAGCCCTCCACCCCTGCCAACATTTGTTCCACCATCCTCTTGAACCTTCAAGAAACCCTCCATCTCCATCCTTGGACCAAAGATGACAAACCTTCTGACCCTGCAGAACTCCTAATTCTCAGCTCTTGGGGACTTACACTCTCCTCCACCTTCTCTCCGCTGCCCCCTCTCCCTCCCTCTTCTCTGTTGGTCAACCCCTCGATCTGGTCCCCCCCCACCCCGATTCCATAAAATCAACTTTGACAAGCTTCAAAAGGAAATCCAGGCCTCTCCGGGGCGGGAGAAATAATAAGGGATAGTCTTGGCAGAATGCACAACATAACAACAAAAAACTTGGGCCATGATACCAACAAATTGGCGGAGATATGGGGTATGATCAAAGGAGTCCAACTATGCCTGGACCACAACCTCACCTGCCTCATCATCGAAGGAGACTCAAAGGTCATAATCGAGTTAACCTCCATAATCATCAATGGCAGGAACTCGGAAAAGATCACCCCAAGTTGGTGCCTGTTGGGCCCTCTATGCAGCTTTCAAGCATTACTCAGACCCTCTATAACTATCATCACCTCTCATGTGAGAAGGGACGCAAACAAAGTGGCAGATAGACTAGCTAATGTAGGGGTGGACCTCACACAACAAATCACCATCACGACCCCTAGAAGGCCCCAGAGCTCAACAATTTGGACTCACTGCCACGAGCTGGCTCAAAGGAATTATCCTCACCTGGATGAGGTGACACTTGGAAAGAGGAGGGGGACATGTGGTAGGGACAGTTGGCAGGGGGAGTTAATATCCCAAGCTGCCACCCCCGAAGTAATTAACTCCCCATGGTGTTCACCATAAGGGAAATTAACTCAGTGCGCCTGGAGGAGCTCTTGGACGAGCGATATAGCTAGGCCACTGGTACTAGGTGCCTGAACCAGTATCGTTAGCCTTCAATAGCGATGGGAGGGGCATCAATGGCTCTCAATGGTGATAAAAACGACCAAGGCATGCATTTTTGTGTGTCATTTGCAAGTTACCACCTCTGCAGAGTGCTACTCACCCCTCCTGGCCTCTTTGCCTACCTCCTATGCGACCTCCAAACCTCCCTCAACCACAATCACCCCCATCCCTTGGTTCTCACCACCATGCCCGGGGAACGAAGCAAGCCTAGGTGGGACACCAGGAACAAGAACACCATCACCCGAGACAACCGACTCACAGCCTCTCAGGGAGCCTTGATTACCCATTTCAGCCACCCCCACAGACCTACCAGAAGAACTCAGTCCACCCTGCACATTCCAAAAGTGGAGAATTTGCCTACCTTTCCCCAGACTCAATCTCAGTCTCCCCTTCGCATTCCCAAAATGGAGACCCCATCCCTCACTGGTCATTCTCCACCACCACCCCAACACTTATCGACTATCTTCAACACAGTCAAAGAGGAGGCACTACCCTAAATTTAGCATCCTAGCCCAAAGTTGGTTGATGCAAGGCCACCTTCAGCTTCACAACCAGGCCTGAGCCTGGTGAAAACGAAAGGGTCTCCCTCTAGGGAAAGCCTCCCAAGCCCTCTTGCCTCCCAAGAATTTCAACCTCGTTGTTGGGAAGGATGATTCATAGTAGAGGAGGAAATCCCCCCAAGCTGGCAACTGACAGGAGGTGGAGAGAACCCAATTATAGCGGAAGACATAGGCACAGACGGTGGTGAGGAAGGCTCACACTACACCTATCATCTGGCAGCGGAGCATCTTTAGCTCCTCTTTGACATCCGGCAGTGGCAGGATGAGCAAGTGCATGGCCAAAGGACAATCCACCAACGACTGGATCTGTTGTTCGAGGTGCTCTCAGACTCCCCACCACAAGCGCAATGCCCCACCTGTAAGTAGAAGTTCGTCCCGGTCTACACCGCCCATGGACATCTAGGTTCCCTAATGGCTTGACGTGGCCCACACCTGACTCTGGTTCTTGTCAATTACAGTTTTCAGAATGAATAGTGATTATATTTTCACTCTTTTTTATAGTTGTGTAACCATCTTACTAATGGTGGCTTTAAACAAAGCCTGCCCTAAGCTAGCTAGTGGGAACAAAGTTCCTGTTGAAATTCTCATCTTTTTCTCAATTTTTGTAAACTGAATCTTTTCCATGATAGACATATCACCGCTTGGAGCCACCTATTATGGTTTCCCTTATGTGGTGGAACAGGTGGTTTTCAAATGATGTATAGTTTTACACTCATGATGATATAATACAAGGATCTTTTTTTTTTATTTACAAAAAAAATAATATAATTTTTTTCTATGATATTTACTCTATTTAGTCTTCAACTTAATGGAAAATATGGTAAACTAACATAATAAGACAACGAATGACCCTGTGATGAAATGGTAGAGTGATATTTCTTTTATTTTGGGAACCTTGACGCTAGATTTATGTTTATTTTTCTTCATAACGATGCAATTTGTGGTCATTTTAGCTTGTTTCTCATAGAATTCAATAAAATCTGTAGAAGATTTGGTGGGAATGGTTTTATTTACCTTCAATTGTGAAAAAATTACAACAAGGTTTGGGTTAAATTAAGTACCCATTGTTTCCAATGGCTACTTTCTCTTAGCTACTTTGAGTTGAAGATGCATGTTGTTAGAAATTTCTTCACAACACCTGCATCTTTTGATGCTTACATAGATAGCCTTTGTGACCCCTAGAGTCTTAGTGTGCTTGGGGGTTGGGAAACATGAACTAAATGGGTTTAATTATAAAATTTTCAAATTTATCTTAGAATATATGGAATTTACTCTCTTTCTTTTCAAAATGTACAAACATTTTATCCATTTGAGAGTTAATGCACGAGCTGATCATCAAAATAGGGAACCAACTTCAAATAACATTATTTTAATAGAAATAATTTTCTGATTCCAATTAACAACATTTCTATGAAAACTTTCCTCACATTACTTTGACATTCCCATTCGCCCGCTTAGGGGGTATGCTAGTAATTATTAAAAATCATTTTATTAATTGATATTTCAATGTTTGTGTTGTCTTTTTTAATAAAATTTATTAAAAATCAAAATTTATTTTATTAATTGATATTTCAATGTTTGTTTTGTCTTTTTTAATAAAAAATTATTATTTTAATAAAAATAATAAAAGATCTCTTCCTTAAAACAATAATAATTATTAAAAATCATTTTATTAACTGATATTTCAATGTTTGTTTTGTCTTTTTTAATCAAAAATATTATTTTAATAAAAAGAATAAAAGATCTCTTCCTTAAAACAATAATAATTATTAAAAATCAAACTACATATAGGATAAAGATTTAAGACTTTGAAACTTTAAGGGATTTCACCTGGGTGCAATTTGGTGAAAGTGAAAGAAAACTTGGAGGTTATGGGGAATGGATATAAAATCGGCAAAGAAGTTGACAAGATCACGTTTCTGATGACGCTGCAAAATGGGTGTTATGAGAATGCAATGCTTTTTCTAGCACCACTACTATTGGCCAAATGTCGAAATTTAGACAATTTAGATTTGAGTGCTAACATTGGGTCCAACTAGGGATGGAGTCCTCCCTATGATGATCCAAGAGAATGTAGACCACTATGCCTTTTCCATGTAACCTGTATCCAATATGCAAACCAAACCGCCAGGAAACTGAAAATAAACATACAATGCATACCGATCTATATGGAAAACTGAAGAGAAACTATTGCACCAATGCCTTCATTGGGCTTATGGAGTCTTATTCATCTTATTATGCCTCACACCAATGCTCGAGATCGATCTTATTTATGTACAATCCTTAACTTGTTAACCAATTCATTGTTGGATCAAGTAATATGAAACTTTCAGTGTAAACATACCAACAAAAGTTTCATACACTAGATTTCTTCCATGCCTTTGAGCGGAATAAATGAAATTTTATACAATGGAAAATCATCATAAAACTGAAGTCCATACTTACTGTTGGAACACTTGTATTTTTTTGATACTCTAGTTATCAAAGGTTGGAGCCACCTATTTTCTAAGTAGTGAAACGATAAACTTAAGCCTAAAAAATCAGATTTTGAGATTTCGTGTATATCATGATTATACCTACCAAAGCCCCAGTATCCCGACACGTGAAATAGCGATAGTTGGTTTAGTTTTAATCACCATTATTAAACCACTAAGAAGGGATTATCACCTTTTATTACCTCGTACTCTCGCGTTTCGGGAGTTACACGTCGAACTCCCTTTGAACCTCTGACATGCGAAGCTGCGAGTTGTTTTAAGTCAATCTAGTTAATAACAAGAATAATGACATTTAAGCCATAGTTAATCTTTATCGCAATTTCGTGACTCGACGATTGTTATCTTAAAAACAACACATTTGTAACTCAGATCCTCAAAGTCGCGATATTCATTAATTAATCGTGGTTAATTAAAAGCTTAAGTCAAATCACAGTTAATCAACCAAATCGAACTATCGCGAATTTGGGGTTTGTGGTTCAAAGACTAGGAGTAAAATCATATGATACTGCGAACGTCAAAAAGGGGATTAAGGACTAAACACACTTAATTAAAAGGTCGAACTGGATTAATTAACACCTTAAACAACCTTCAACCCATACAACCTACGGACCAAGAATTAAACGTTGTCGCGATCCTCCCGAATCGCGAATTATCAAACATTTATGGCATTTATTAGAAATTTAGTGAGGTGATTGATAGTAAGATCTCGTTTTATTTCTCAATATTTCTATTAAATGATTTAAACGTTTTGTCAGCAAGGACTCCATAGACTTAAGTGCTCAAAGAGAAAAGGTTTTAGTCATTATCTTAAGTTTCTTTCTAATTTGCGCAAAGCCAATTCACCAAGATAACCTTTGTATGTGTTTTCAAGAGAAAAGGTTTTAGTCATTATCTTAGGTTTCTTTCTAATTTGAGCAAAGCCAATTCACCAAGATAAACTTTGTGTGTGTTTTCATTTTCTGTGACAGGGGATCTAATTGCAAGGTTCTATATCATGGCTTCATGAAAAGAGTCCAAGGAAACTACCAAGAGTCCAAGGCAATTGCCGAGAGTCCAGGTCAAGTTTCATATATTATTTCTGATACCTCTCCTAGAAGTATCAATACTGTCAAAACATGGATGTATGTCTCCAACATTTTGCAATCCGAGCTGATAAATTGTCCAGATGATTCCAGCGATAACAAGAGAGACGACTTGTCCACCAAATACAAAATCATCGCTCAGTCAGAGATGCGCAAGATAGAAGCAAGGCACGGATTTTTCCCTATTATGGTATGATCAGATGAGCATTGGACCATGTAGACATCCCGACTAGGACAATATTCAACGAGCAGAAGGTGGCAATTAGGACATTCAAACCAGAGCATTTACAGGCAATGTAAAAATTTTCTCCCACACCAAACCTTATTCACAATGTTAAAATCTTAGAGGGTTTCAAAAAGAAGGAATGCGAGCAATTTGGGAAAATCTTATCCGATCTAATGAAAGACCGGGTTTCACACCCCACAAAATTCAAGGCCGATACTCATGGAATTTATTCGATTTCATCTTTAGTGCTACAATTCATGTATATAGTGATGATGGCTTGTAGACTGTATGGGAAGGAGGACACCACTCACTTTTTTCTCCCATGGGTACCTCTTATTCATACAGTAGCTGAGGCATTTTATTTCGATTGGGCCAAATTGTTGTCAGACAGTCTGGCCAATCGAATTACAGAATATCGAGCACAAAAGACGAGTGGGAAAGCATCTTCATTCTTTATGTTTTCTTACATCATGGACGCTAGTTGCTTCATGACACCTTTCCCATTAATGAGTTGGAGATGGACTCCAACTAATGCAAAGCCTATTCATGTCTACCACTCGAAACTCTGGGAAGATAAAGCCAAAGAATTCGTCTACGAGATTTTCAACTGGGTAATGGTACCAATGCATGTCTCTATCTTTGGCCATCCGCCTCCTAGGTTTTCAGATAACATCACGACCAACTTGAGCAGCATGACAAATTGGTATATAGAAGAGGATTTTTCATATATTAGGGTTTTTGGCACCTTTGTCCCCCCATATGCTTTGCCGCTATTCTTACCAGACAAGCTAGTATGTCGTGAGATCACCAGGCAAACTGTGCTTGGTGGGATAAGCAAGGAGCTCAAAGGAGTATCGAAGAAGGTATGGCCACCCTTCCCCATTCACATTGGTACATATTCTTTATTATATTTCGTCCATGCCAAAGTGGAGGCTACGACCTTCGAGGAAATGAAATTGGTAGACATTGAGTTTAAGAAACACGACCCTAATAAGGTTGTGAGTAATCACATGGCGAGCTGTGGGCTGAAGAGATACGAACACAGAGACTCACCTCATGATGAAATCTTCCGAGGTGTGAGGTCCTACTCTGAAGTCTTAAATTGGGTTCAAGCTCTGTTGCCCGGTGATATGGTTGATTTTTATAAATTCCAAGAGCACAAGAGAAGTTGCCTCTCGAAAGTTTTACAGGGAAGAAACTCACAACCTCTGGGTACACAACAAGCAGAAGATAAAATTTCAATGGGCGTGAACCCTAGAAAACAAGAGACTCGGGACAAGACAGACGAAACCGAGATCTTGAATCAGGAAGAAGAGATCCCCAACCAAGAAGAAGGAAACCCAGAGATAGTTACCAAGGAAATCGGTAGCCCCATTGCATCCATCACTCCCTTACAATTCACAAAGGGGAACCCTGATACAGAGTGGATATTCAAGGAGGGCTTGATGAAATATCCCTGATCTGACTGATCAAGATATTTGCTACGGTTCTAATGCTCTGGCGTGCAGATCTGATACACTGGGGGTTTCTGGATGCGTTTTAGCTCTGTGTTTGAGGTGTTCTTCGGTTATTGTGGTTGCATGTTGGTTATTACATGTGCATGTTTCATATTTAATGTTTAACAATCATAAAAGAGTGCATGCAAGAGTATAGAATGTCAACTGCTCAATATCATGA
>SNQJ01S0001023.1:300246-311062 GCA_010110895.2 Picea sitchensis | reverse complement strand
AAAAATATATATATTATTTTAATAAAAATAATAAAATATATTTTCCTTAAAATAATAATAATTGGGAAAATCAAAATGCATATAGGATAAAGTATTTTATTAACTGATATTTTAATGTTTGTTTTGTGTTTTTTAATAAAAATTATTGTTTTAATAAAAGGAATAAAATATCTTTTCTTTAACATAATAATAATTATTAAAAATCAACATGCATATAGGATAAAGATTTAAGACTTTGAAACTTTAAGGGGTTTCACCTCGGTGTAATTTAGTGAAAGTGAAAGAAAAATTTGGAGGTTATGGGGAATGGATATAAAATCGACGAAGTAGTTGACAAAATCATGTGTATGATGGCACTATAAAATGGGTGCTATGAGAATGTAATGTTTTTTGTAGCACCAATGTTATTGGTCAAATGTTGAAATTTAGACAATGTAGATTTGAGTGATAATAACATCAATTTCAATACCAACATCACATACCCTCTTTGAAATCAATGCTAGCATTATAACATCGTCTCCAACACCACCAACCTCCCCTAAGGGTTTTAACTTCTTCACTTGATCTTCCATGAGGAGGGCCATGTTTTGATAGATATTAGTGACTTTCTCTTCTAGCCTCACAAATCTCTCTTTCACTGCATCCCAAGTGTTGTTATGAATTCACTCATATACCATGGCTAGTGTTCTAAGACTTCCTTCTTAAGTCAATTCCTAGATCCTATAACATCCAACAAATACCCCAAAGAAAACTACGTTGATACGAATATGATCTATAAACTAACATGGATATTCGAATGGAATAGTTTGTCACAACATATATTGTATTATGTTGAAATAATTTATTATGTAGGTTTATTTCCTAAAATATCATAGTTATTATCACTAGCTTATAACTCAAATTTATGAAAATAACTTAAATATGAAAATGAAAGAACATGGAAAATTATACACCATCCACACAAATGAACACAAGAAGTATCTTGGGAAACTTTATATGAGACAAAATCCAACTAGAAAGTGAGCCCTATGCTCTATTCTCTTTTCTTTAGTTATGAAAATGAAAATACAAAGAAAGAGGCAATCACTATGGATTTTCCTTTGCCATTGTGGCCTAGATGGTTGCTACATAAAAAATTTGCTCCTCTATTATGCTCTTAAATACCACTCCTATATTCTCTACTTAGTTATGGAACAATTACAATACTAAAGAATGGAATAGTTGTCTAGGGTTAGAATTTTTGCATCCTCGACCCTCAATTAGTGATAAGGTTTTGGAACTTCTAGAATATTCTTGAAATTCCACATATGGCTAGGCCCACACTTGTTAGTAATGGGGGTTTGCATAGCATCCACTTATTACCATGGTTGTCAACAAAGTATTTCAACTTGTAGGAGGCATAACTTTCACATATGAGCTTAGATTGAGGTGATTTTTGTTGAATATGCCAACGAATTTCCCAAAATCGGTAGATATGAGCAGATTTAGTGGAGCCTATTTTGTAGTAGTTTGTTCAACCAAATCCTACCAATTTGGTATGAACTCACAAGTTTAGAAAATAGTTATGTAACTAATCTAATTCTGTTCATTATTGATGTAAGCCCGTAGAGGCATAAAGGGGAATTGAGGAAATGGTGAAATGTGAGTGAGTGAGATGTTGTAATCTCCTTGGGCTAAATAATAAGGCCACCGATACCTATGCTTGGTGGATGTAGCCCAACATTTGGGTGAACCACGTAAATCTTTATGTTTCTTGTCTATGTATTTATTGATTGTCTTATATGATATTTGTGTTTCTGCATTTACAAATATAACAAGTGGTATCAGAGGTGGTTGGAGGAACGTCAAATTCTTAGAGGAGCCACATGAGTGAAATCTGTGTGAGGTGCATTGAGTTGAACATCATCGTAGGTCCCTCCTCTTGAAGGGTGTGACATCATATTAGTCAAACTTCACGCACAATTGAAAACATGAAATCGCCGCAGTCTAGTTGTGTGGTATAGTGCGGAGATTTTTTAAGATCGACGCACTCTAGGTGTATCGAGAGGTGCGAAGACTCCTCTTCAACATTTGCACGATGTTCTTTTCTTTTTGAAAAATTACGAAGTGTGAAAGGTATGAAGACATTTTGGGTTTTTTCAGAAAAATTGAATTTGCTTTTTTAAAAGCGTGAACGCGTCAACGTGGGTGAATGAAGTAAAAGGTTTTTTTATGAAGTAAAAGGTTTTTTATGGAGTAAAAGGATTAAGTAAAGGTATAAGGTAAAAAGCAAAGGTGGAGGAATTAAAAAGTGTTTTTTAATTATCTCAAAGTGAATAATGGTTAAAAAGGTGACCTTTGTTATTTTTTATTTTTTAAATAAAAGGAAAGTATTTTTTATCAAATCTTTTATTAAACCTTGTAAAGTTTAAACCATTATTCCTCCACATTATTTTTTCAAAGGGCCTTGGTTATTACAAGTAGTGGTGTTTTTTTGGAATGTTTCCTCTAATGGAAAAGACGCAGAGTACTAAGTTAGAAATTGAGAAGTTCAATGGCAAGAACAATTTCGAGATCTGGAAGGTTAAGATGCACGATCTACTCGTGCAACAAGGCATGGTGAAGGCACTTTTGGGAAAAGAAAATCAACCCATGACTATAACAGATGATGATTGGGATGAGATGGATGCGAGATAACTGAGTGCCATACGCATGTGTTTGGCCGTCGATGTTCTGTTCAATATTGTCTCAGAGAAGACAACAACTGGTTTGTGGATGAAGCTGGAAACCCTGTACATGACGAAATCCTTGACGAATAGGATCTTCCTGAAAATAAAATTGTACAGTTTGTGCATGAAGGAAGGTACGAAAATAGTTGATCAATTAAATACTTTTAATACTCTCTTAGTTCAGTTGACTAGCATGGGAGTGAAATTTGAATTTGAAGATAAGACAATTACATTATTGTGTTATTTGCTCGCGTCATGGGATCACTTTGTTACGTCTATTAGTTTCAATTCAACATAAATTATTGAGTTTGATGACATTGTTGGAGCTTTACTGTCTGAGGAAACAAGGAAAAAATCCAATATAGAAACCTCTACATCTGAGGCGATGATGGTCAGAGGAAGACCTAAAGAAAGAGGATACGGTCAGAGGGATTTCTCTCGGTCAAAGTCGAAGGGAAAGAAGAGAAAACTTAAGTGTTGGTTTTGTGACAAATTTGGACACATGAAGAAGGACTGTTGGAAGTGACAACAAGCCTCCAAAGGAGATGAAGGAAGCCAATGCAACCGAAACAGGTTCATGTATGACTGATGAAGTTTTATCAATTAATATTGGTTCACGTCATGATCAACAATGGTTACTAGATTCTGGTGCTTGAAATCACATGTGTCTTCATAGACACCGGTTTGTTTCTTACCAGTCTATAGATGATGGAATAGTTTACATGGGAAATGATATATCGTGTAAAGTTGTGGGAATTGGTAGCATTCGAATTAAGATGTTTGATGGAACTGTTAAAATATTAACTTATGTGAGACATGTACCCAAGCTTAGGAAGAGTCTGATTTCTTTGGGAGTCTTAGACACTGGAGGATATAAGAGTATTGTTCAAGGTGGGGTTATGAAAGTCTACAAAGGAATCCTACTGGTTATGAGAGCGAAGAAGGTTGGAAACTTGTTCCTGTTAGAAGGAAGAACTAAGTCAGATCATGCGACAACGGTATCTGAGAAGGAAAGTGATTATGCTCGACTATGGCATCAACGGTTGGGTCACATGAGTGAACAAGGATTAATGGTATTAATTGATCGTAAGTTACTTCCTAGTATAAAGTCTTTAAAGTTAGATTTCTACAAGCATTGTATTTATGGAAAACAAAATAGGCAGAGATTTAGAACCGGAAGACACACCAGCGAAGGAATCCTTGATTGTATCCATTCTAATGTTTGGGGACCATCCCCTACTATTTCATATGGAGGATCATCATATTTTGTAACTTTTATATATGATTTATCTAGAAAGGTTTGGGTCAATATGTTGAAAAGTAAGGTTGATGTATTTACAATTTTCAAGCAGTTTGAGCTTTAGTGGAAAAGAGCACTGGTAGATCCATTAAATGTTTAAGAACTGATAATGGTGGTGAATTTACATCAATGGAATTTGAGAACTATTGCAAGGAGTTTGGGATTGAAAGGCATAAAACCACTGTCTATACTCCTCAACAAAATGGAGTTGTTGAATGCATGAACATGACTCTTCTAGAGAGAGCAAGGAGTATGCTTAGTGACACCAACTTGCAATAGGAATTGTGGGCAGAAGAAGTGACTACAACTTGTTATTTGGTGAATTGATCACCATCAACAACAATAGAGTGCAAAATTCCAGAAGAGGTATGGATAGGTCATCCTTGTAATTATTCCAATCTTAAATTTTTTGGTTGTGAAGCCTATGCTCTAATTCCGAAACATCAGTGTTCTAAATTAGATCCGAAATAAAAAAAGGCTTATCTTTGTTGGATATGGTGATGGTATTAAGGGGTACATGTTGTGGGATCCTACTGCCCACAAGATCACCATTAACAGAGATGTAATATTTTATGAATCATCTCTCATCAAATCGGATGTAGATGTTCAAATAAAACAGGAAGAAGTACCTAAGTATCAACAGACTCAATTTGAAACCAGTTCAAATATAGATGAAAGTGAACATGAACAAGCTTCTGAAGATGTTCATGAAGAAGTTCCTGCATAGGAAAACATGGATGATGATGACATTCAACAGATTGTGGATGAACCACAAACTTTCCTATGGAGGTCTGCATGTGTCAGAGTTCCTCCAAGAAGGTATGATGATTTTGTTTCATCAGTTTCTTTAAGTACTAATGATGATGAACCTTCATTCTATCAGGAAGTTGTGAAGGGTTTTAACAATGATAAATGGAAAGAATAAATGAAGGATTAAATGAAGGCATTAGAAAGGAACACCACATGGGACCTGGTAGAACTTCCAAGAGATAGGAAAACTGTAGGCCGCAAGTGGGTCTACAAGCTAAATAAGGGTGTTGATGATAAAGTGGAAAGGTACAAAGAAAGGCTGGTTGTGAAAGGATATTCTCAGAAAGAATGTATTCACTTTTATGAGATTTTTTCACCAATTGTTAAGTCTCTTTCAATTTGAAGTGTATTAGCATTGGTTGTTTTACTTGATTTGGAGTTGGAGCAGGTAGATGTTAAAACTTCTTTTTTACATGGAGAATTGGATGAGGAGATCTACATGGAACAACCTGAAGGGTTCGTTCAGAATCATAGAAAGAAATCTTTTTGCAGGCTCAAGAAATCATTGTATGGTCTGAGGCAGTCGCCCAGACAATGGTACAACAAATTTGACTCTTTCATGGTGAGCCAAAATTATACAAGGAGTGAGTATGATCATTGTGTCTACTTTAATAAATTGAATAATGGCATATTCATTATCTTAGTATTGTATGTTGAAGATATTCTTTTAGCAAGCAAAAGCATAACTGAGATCAATAGGTTAAAGGCTCAGATGGCTAGGGCATTCGATATGAAAGATCTAGGAGCAGCAAGGCAGATTTTGGGCATGGAGATATTTAGAGATGGGAGGAATGGTAAGCTTTGGTTGCCACAACAGAAGTATGTTGAGAAGATACTTTTGAGGTTTGGTATGAACAATGTGAAACCAGTTTCAGTCCCTTTGGCTTCCCATTTTAAGATTTATTCAAGTTTATGTCCTAGTACAAAAGAAGAAAAGGAATATATGTCTCGAATACCATATGCTAATGCAGTAGGAAGTCTACTGTATGCGATGGTTAGTACAAGGCCAGATATTTCACATGGAGTTGGGGTTGTCAGCAGGTATATGGAAAATCCATGTAAAGAGAATTGGGTAGCAGTGAAATGGGTGCTTCGGTATCTGAGGGGCACAAGTGATTATTGTATCACCTATAAGAGTGGTTGTGAATCAGTCAGTAGATATGTTGATTTTGATTTTGCAGTTGATTTGGACAAGAGAAGGTCGACTTCAGGGTATGTCTTTACTCTTGTAGGTGGAGCTATTAGTTGGATGTCAAAGTTAAAGAACATTGTGTCTTTATCCACTACAAAAGCAGATTATGTAGCGGCTTCACATGCTGGCAAAGAGACAGTTTGGCTGAAAGGTTTGTTTGGTGAGTTCAGAAGGATGCAAGACAAAGTAAAGTTACTTTGTGATAGTCAAAATGCTATTCACTTGGCTAAGAATATAGCCTACCACAATAAAACAAAACATATACCTATCAAGTACCATTTTGTAAGACAGGTCATTGATGAACGTGGCGTCTCTCTTGAAAAAGTGCATACAAAAGAGAATTGCGTAGACATGTTCACAAAACCAATATTGTTAGAGAAGCTATGATGGTGCTTGGATTCTCTTGGCTTGCATAAAAGGTGGTGAACAAAAGGAAGGAGCAAGGTATCATGTTAATTGTTGTCAAGGTGGAGATTGTTGAATATGCCAACGAATTTCCCAGAATCAGTAGATATGAGAAGATTTAGTGGAGCCTATTTTGTAGTAGTTTGTTCAACCAAATCTACCAATTTGGTATGAACGCACAAGTTTAGAAAATAGTTATGTAACTAATCTAATTATGTTCATTATTGATGTAAGCCCGTAGAGGCATAAAGGGGAATTGAGGAAATGGTGAAATGTGAGTGAGTGAGCTAATGTAATCTCCTTGATCTGAATAATAAGACAACTAATACCTATGCTTGGTGGACATAGCCCAACGTTTGGGTGAACCACGTAAATCTTTGTGTTTCTTGTCTTCGTATTTATTGATTGTCTTATATGATATTTCTGTTTCCACATTTACAAATATAACAATTTTCACTTTGTTGGAAAGTTCTTGGTATGTAAAATAACGTCAAGGGACTAGGAGCCATGCTTGAACTTTTTGGACCCCAAAATGTGTCATTTGATGCATCCGAATGGATTTGGAAGGTTATGAATCCCAAATTTCCAAACTGGGCCATACAACCCAGTTCCTCCAATTTTTCCACCCAGAAAGAACCAAGATAGATGAAAAATTATATAATGATATAATCCAAATCAACCTAGATGAAAAATTATATAATGATATAATCGATATCAAACACTCATAATTGTATTGCAAAAATATTGTGTATTATAAAGTTTCAAAGAATATACATCAAATTTTCTTGCTATCAAATGGAAAATTATACTGAAAAGACTATCCCTTCAATTAGATGTACTTGTCATTGCTTTGTGTAATCCATGAAAATGCATATCACGCATAACACATTTCCATTGGTATTCAACATATTTGCACATCAATTAGAAGTATGCATTAGATGTTTCAAAATTGTATTTGGAATTTTTTTTAAAGTAAGGGCTCATTGTGATCGCCAATAGGATTTTCATCATGAAACAATATGAAATGTTAATCTACATTGGCATCTCCATTGAACAACAAATATTTTATTTTCCTTGTTAGTGACCAAATTGCAATCGATATATTTGACATGACTTGACTATCCATCGTATTCTAAACATATTTCCTCATAGTCCTATATTAGTTTCATTTAGATTTATAGATGCATACAATTGCATTTTTCAAATATATGTGTCAACTTCATGAATTCCCTTTGATTGGCACACAAATCCATATGCTAGTCAATATTGAAATGATTTTAATGTCTCTACATCACCATTTTTAGACATATTAAGAAATGATTTATCAATCAATTTAGTAATTCAATAAATGAATAATGAAAATGAAATACTACTTGAAATGCATCAAATAAGTAGTCCCATGAAGTATATGAAAATGCATGTAGTCTGAAAATATCTTTGTTATCAAGACATGGTCAATGCTACCATCTAAAATACATTTCTATTTCATTTGATAGTTTTCAACATCTATTATTTTTTCCATTCTCGAATTTATATTGCTCAAGTGATTTTTTAAGTTATGTTTGTGATACAATGTAATAAAAAAAATAACACAACTCCAAAATACCTTACCTTCTCTTTGTCTCTTTTTTCTTTGTTCTTTTTTTCTTGTTATAGATTATTCCTAAAAGAAATTATAATTGTGAAAATCATAAATAATCCTTTTCAATGCATAATTTTTGGATTCCATGAATAATAACAAACATCATTCAAGATATATATTTATAATATATAATGAGTAAAAATATAAATCATATAAAATGACAAGTGCGATGATGTAATTTTTCTATGGATTGACTAAATACAAGCTATAATTAGTTTCAAAGAGAAATATTTATATAATAATATTTTTGACGCAAACCCCCGACCCTCTGTCCGAGATCCTCACAGGATCGTTCTAATTTCTCCACGAGTCCAAGTGTCTCCTTTGGTTCCCTGTTGAAACCTTCAACGTATCCACAGGTCCTTTATGAAAACCCGCCCTGTGCAACTTAACACCAGGTGTGAGCCTTACGTCTCCATGCGACCACAACCCGGGCCTTAGTGCAAGGACCTCTCACAAGTCGCTAGTTCGTGAGTCGGAGACCCTCGACTCCTCTTTTTCCAAATGCTGATACCCGAGATGCGATACGGGTATGGATCCTTCCTCACTAATGCCTCTACAAGTGACCACCGGCTAGGGCCTAACTCTAGCACCCCTCACAACTCGCAACTTCGTGAGTTGGAGTGTTGATCCCTCATGGTCCTCCTTTGTGAATCCCCCAGATGCGATAAGTCAACAATGGGTTGACTCCTTCCCAGGCGACGTGTGTCCTCCACCTATCACCCGCTTCCACCTTTCTCTGGGTCCTTATTGTTACGCCACCTGTCAACCCTGCGGCCCCACCTAATGGATGTGCCATGTGTTCGCACGAGCCCTCGGTGCTCGGTGACTTCACAACTTCTGTAGTTGAAAAGAATTATTTCAACCACTGAATACATGATACCCACAAAGGTTTTGATCCAACGTCTCTCTCGTGACTTAGATCCAACGGTCTGGATCTCCTTCCTTGCTCCTCGCAACTCGGGACTTTGCGAAAACCAAAGAATTTGATCTGTCCTCCAAACTCACGAACCCCGAGTTCACGAAATGATTCAACGATGTGGGCTGAAATGAGATCAACAGCTCTTATTGACCACGATCAACGGTTCACATGGATTCTTGATATTAGGGTGGTGAGTTCGTCCAACTCCTAACCACCTTACAACTCCA
The DNA here is from genome assembly GCA_010110895.2 of Picea sitchensis. Classification (NCBI taxonomy): domain Eukaryota; kingdom Viridiplantae; phylum Streptophyta; class Pinopsida; order Pinales; family Pinaceae; genus Picea; species Picea sitchensis. The sequence goes on along the minus strand of SNQJ01S0001023.1, from coordinate 301,856 downwards.
CTAGATCCTATGGTCCTCGTGATTTTGCGAGATCTCCACGAAGAATTCTGACCGCCCGATTCACTACTGAATGATTTATGCCCAACGACTGAGTGTTCTCCCTCCTGAACTTAATGTCTATGCGACAATTTCGATCTCCATCTCCCTTTGAACACTTCAAAGGCGTTATCTCTCCTGAGATTTCACTTGCAAACTCAAGCCTTCCAAAAGGGTTCCTGCTCGTACTCCTTGCAAAAAACCTTCAAATAACCTTTTGTTATTGAGTCTTTGACCCTGTGCACTCTTTACAATAGTATTCCTTCAATGTCCCCTTGGTTGATAAGTTCTAAGATTTCAACCAGCCTGCGCACACCTTGCATGACCCTATACTTCACCTGCACTTCTGCTGGTATGAGAACAATGATATCTCTCCTGAGCTTTCTGAGATAGACCCTCGTCAACACACACCTTGTGGACTTTCACTGCACTCCTTGCAGGAATTCTCAGGGAGAGAAACAATTGAAACTCATTCTTCTTCTCTTTCTAACTTCATACATTCAACATGAAATCATACACACAACATAGAATTTAAATAAATGCATAATAGAGAAACAAATCAATTGTAATCATACCATTTAACTAATGTAAACAGTAAGCATCATAACACCATGAAAATTGAGTCAAAGTTTCATATATTAACTCAAGTGCTCTTGTACATGGGTTCTTCTCTACAACTCTCTTCTACAACTCTCCATCTTATGAATTTTGAATGATAATATTGTTCTTCATACAATGATACAAGGGTGAGGGTGTCTATATCCATTTTCCCTCCTACACTTATAAACTGTCTAATCTAATATTCATATCTACCTACTTTACATTAACAGACTTAAATTCCTCTTACATCCGACAGATGAGAATAATTTCTCCAGATCTATTCATATCTCTAAGACATAAATGTAACCACGCTTCTCCTAGCTATTACATTAATGCTTCAGATTTCAAAATTCAAAACGTTTTCATAAAAACCTGTCCTTTTCCATCTGCACGTAAAGTTGTCCCTTTGGCTAGGCGCGTTCTTTGGCTTTGTATGATGCTTCTGCATCATACTCCCTTGTTTGAAAATTTTCATGAACTCCTATTCATAAGCTCTTGCACGGTCTGTCCATGCTTTTGAATTTCTTCTTCATTCTCCCTACTGGCATCTTCAACTGGATGTCCCTTCCACTTGACCAAGTATTCAAAATACTCCTTTCTCTTGGTATTTCTGCTAATCCTCTTGTCAATAATGATTTTCATCTGCGGGTTTTCAGCTACAGGAATTTTTTTTGTCCATTGAACTTCTTCTCGTTGATCCTCTGCTCCTGCTTCTTATGCTCTGTAAGGGTACAAATCCACAACATTGAATATCGGTGAGATTTCGACCCCATTGGGTAATTCAATCTCATATGCGTTTTCCCCAAATTTTTTTATCACCCTGCACGGTCCAATATTTTTCATCTTTATTTTGTTATATGTTCCCCTTGGGAACCTCTCCTTCCTCAGATGTGCAAGAATCAGATCACCAACTTCAAATTGAAGTTCTCGCCTATGTTGATCTTCTCTCTGCTTGTATTCTTGACTTGAGCTCT
>SNQJ01S0001023.1:280395-297690 GCA_010110895.2 Picea sitchensis | reverse complement strand
GGTCTACCTAGCAATAGATGACAAACATCCATGGGAATGACATCACATAATATTTCATCTTTATATCCTCCTATTTTAAATTCAACTAAACATTGTTTAGTGACATTTACCTGATGTCCTTTTTGTATCCACGAAACTTTGTATGGGCTTGGATGTACAACAGTCTCTAGCTCCATATTTTCTACCATCTCTGTAGATACAAAATTGTCTGTGCTACCGCTGTCCACTATGACCTTGCATACTCTATCCTTAGTTTTGCAAGCAGTCCTAAAAAGACTGTTCCTTTGGGCTGGGTTCTCTGGTTCCTTCTCTAGCTTCAAGAGAACTTTCCTCATCATTAAGGATCTTCTTCCCTCAACATCTTCTGCCTCAACATTCCGTCTTTGAGCTTCGACAATGTGAGTTTCACCACCATATTTCTTCTTATATGGACACTCATAGGATTTATGTCCGATTTTTCCACAGACAAAGCATTTCACTTCACCTCCTCTACCTCTTCCTCTTCCTCTGGCTCAAGGAAAAATATTTCTATCAGCATACTGCCTTCCTTGTGAGCTTCCTCCTCTCTCAGGTTGAGTTTGAGGTTTCTTCTCCTCTTCTTTAGGTTTCTGAGTTCTGCCCTGGGTAATTGTCTTGCCTTTCCTTTGACTTCTTCCTCGACCTCTTTGAACTTTCTTCCAGCTCAGCTTCTCTTCAGCTTTCAAAGCCATATGATAAGCATCTTCCACAGTCCAAATGGTCATCATGCTCATCTCATAGAATGTCATATCGCAGACCATTCATGTACCTGGCAACTATTTCATCATCGCTTTCCCGATGACATGCTCTGATGTTTATCCTGTAGAATTCTTCAGTGTATTCTTTCACTGACATTAGCTTCTGTCTCAAATTCTACATCCTCCGAAACAAAGTAATTTGATAATCCATGGGTATGAATTTGGCTTTCATTTTTGCAACCATTCTATCCCAACTTTTGATTTTCTTATTTCCCTTGCAATGTCTGTCAGCCTACAGTTCATCCGACCATATTGTTGCATGCCCTTTAAGTCTAGTAATGGCATGTTTTACTTTCTTGTCTTCCTCGACATCCTCATAGTTGAAGTATTTGTCTAGAGCTCTAATCCAATCTAGAAGCTCTTGAACATCCAAGTTTCCCTCATACACTGGAATGTCCATTTTTTCTCTGGCACCTATCCTTGCAACAACCATGAATAGGCGTTCTTTTGCAACATCTTTGACTGCAACTTGTTGGTTTCCGGCTTCATTTTCATTTTCAGCCTCACTGATATCCCCAGCGTTAATTGTGCACCTCTGTGTTGTCTCCATAGCATCAAGCCTGGCACGTAATTCACGCATGTCTCTTTCCACTGCTGGATCAGGTATTTGCCTATCTCTTCTTCTCGGCATTTCTCTTTCCTCTATTGGATCAAGTATTTACCTGTCTCTTCTTCTCGGCGACATGGCTGTAAAATTTTCTCCCTTCTCTCTGCTACAGAAAGCAAAGAATTTGTTCTAGGCTTTGATACCAACTTTGACGTAGACCCCCGACCCTCTGTCCAAGATCCACATAGGATCGTTCTAATTTCTCCATGATTCAAAGCGGCTCCTTTGGTTCCCTGCTAAAACCTTCAACGTATCCACAGGTCCTTTATGAAAACCTGCCCTGTGCAACTTAACACCAGGCACGAGACTTACGTCTCCATGCAACCACAACCCGGGCCTTAGCGCAAGTGCCTCTCGCAACTCGCGAGTTCGTGAGTCAGAGACCCTCGACTCCTCTTTCTCCAAACATCGATACCCGAGATGTGATACAAGTATGGCTCCTTCCTTACTAGCGCCTCTACAAGTGACCACCGGCTAGGGCCTAACTCTGGCACCCCTAGTAACTCACAACTTCGCGAGTTGGAGTGTTGAGCCCTCGTGCTCCTCCTTTGCGAATCCCCAATACACGATAAGTAAACAATGGGTTGACTCCTTCCCAGGCAATGTGTGTCCTCCACCTGTCACCCGCTTCCACCTTTCTCTAGGCGCTTGTTGTTACGCCACATGTCAACCCCGCGACCCCACTTAACGGATGTTCCACGTGTTTGCACGAGCCCTCGACGCTTGGCACTTTGCGACTTCTACAATTGAAAAGAATTATTTCAACCCCCGAACCCCCCAAATACGCGATACCCACGAAGGTTCTGATCCAACGGTTCTCCCGTGACTTGGATCCAATGGTCTGGATATCCTTCCTTTCTCCTGGCAACTTGGGACTCTGTGAAAACCAAAGCATTTGGTCTTCCCTCCAAACTCATGAACCCCGAGTTCGCGAAATGATTCAACGACGTGGGTTAAAATGAGATCAACGACTCTTATTGACCACGATCAATGGTTCGCATGGATTCTTGATATTAGGGTGGTGAGTTCATCCAACTCCTAACCACCTTACAGCTCCACTAGATCCTACAGTCCTCGCGATTTCACGAGATCTCCACGGAGAATTCTGACTGCCTGATTCACTACTCAATGATTTCTGCCCAACGACTGAGTGTTCTCCCTCCTGAACTTAATTTCTATGCGATGGTTTCAATCACCGTCTCCCTTTGAACACTTCAAAGGCGTTATCTCTCCTAAGATTTCACTTGCAAAATCAAGCCTTCCAAAAGGGTTCCTGCTCACACTCCTTGCGAAAAACCTTCAAATAACCTTTTGTTATTGAGTCTTCGACCCTGTGCACTCTTTGCAACAGTAGTCCTTCAATTTTCCCCTTGGTTGATAAGTTCTAAGCTTTCAACCAGCCTGGGCACACCTTGCACGACCCTGTACTTCACCTACACTTCTGTTGGTATGAGAACAATGATATCTCTCATGAGCTTTCTGAGATAAAACTCAGACCCTCATCAACGCACACCTTGCGGACGTTCACTGCACTCCTTGTAGGAATTCTCAGGGAGAGAAACAATTGAAACTCGTTCTTCTTCTCTTTCTGACTTCATACATTCAACATGAAATCATACAGACAACACATCATTGAAATAAATGTATAACAGAGAAACTAATCAACTATAATCATACCATTTAACTAATGTAAACAGTAAGCATCATAACACCATGAAAATTGAGACAAAGTTTCATATATTAACTCAAGTGCTCCTGTACATGGGTTCTTCTCTACAACTCTCTGCTACAACTCTCCATCTTATGAATTATGAATGATAATATTGTTCTTCATAAAATGATACAAGGGTGAGGTGTTTATATCCGTTTTCCCTCCTACATTTCTAAATTGTCTAATCTAACATTCATATCTACCTACTTTACATTAACAGACTTAAATGCCTATTACATCTGACATATGAGAATAATTTCTCCAGATTTGTTCATATCTCCAAGACATAAATGTAAGTACGCTTCTCCTAGCTATTACATTAATGCTTCAGATTTCAAAATTCAAAATGTTTTCATAAAAATGTGTCCTTTTCCATTTGCACGTCCAGCTGTCCCTTTGGCTAGGTGCATGCTTTGGCTTTGTACGATGTTGCTGCATCAATTTTCCATATACCTGAGTAACAAACTTAGTAATTTATCTCACTTATATCTATACAAAATATATAAATACTCAAACATAGTAATTTATCTTACTTATACCTATACAAAATATATAAATGTGCATTTAATTATACATAATTAATGAATCAAATTAATTTTACTTTGTGTATATGAAAATGCATATAGTATGATCATAATTAGCATGTGTAAGTTGTTGTTACTCATTGGAATTAACTAGCTTATGCTTTTTATCGATCAAATTTTGTTAAAAAAGAAAAAAGACCTTTTAACAAATTGAAATACAAACTTTAACAAATTGAAATATAAAAGAACTTTAATTAAACCATGAATATGGATACAATTTCAACTATGTGTATCATAATAAACTATTACCTAACTCTCAATAACAACTTCAAAGGGGTCACTACCCAAAAACAATATACATAAACAATATACATAAGGATTTCATCTTGTAATGAGTTTCCATATTTTCCATACTTAAATATAAACATATTGATAAGGATTTCATCAAACTTGATATAAAATTATGTAATACTTTAGGAATGAGATTCTTCAATTCCCTTAATGGTATTGTTGCTTCTACATAAGTTTTTGTTGCTAGTTTTAGAAATAATGATAAGATTATCACATTCAATAATAACTATTTAATCTTTTATGATAATATTAGTTTGCTAGTAAGTGATACAAGGCATGGTAATCCCAAATTCAATGTGAAAATACTACACTTAAGTCAAGAATTCAATGTGAAAATACTACACTTAAGTCAAGCATGGATGGAAGAGTACATGCAATCTTTAAACCATCATTCAAATCCTCACCATCTACTCTCAAAATGATTAATTATAGAATAAGTAAAGTAATATTATTGTATTCAAATCCTCACCATCTATTTTCAAAATGATTAATTATAGAATAAGTAAAATAATATTATTATATTATTAAAATGAAAAATTTACGAACCATACATTCATATACAAATATTTCAATTTGGTTTTGCTATCCTGTACGAAAGAGATGAGATATTTTGTCCATAACATACAAAGGTACACCACTTTCTAATCAACCATATAAATTTTAGTAATTTTACAAAATATATAATTCCATCTATATTTTTCTACATTCATATACAAATATTTCAATTTGGTTTTGCTATCCTATATGAAAGAGATGAGATATTTTGTTCATAACATACAAAGGTACACCACTTTCTAATCAACCATATGAATTTTAGTGATTTTACAAAATATATAATTCCACCTATATTTTCCTACAAACTAGTATTACTACTATTTTTTAATAAATTAATCATTACATATATTTTAATATAATGATGATTTTACAAAATATATAATTCCACCTACTAATACTATTATTTTTTAATATATTCATGATTACATATGTTTTAATATATTGATGATTACATATGATTGTGAATTAGAAAATAAATAAAAATTAACATATTCTACTACAATCATGATTAGTATCATATTGAATAAAAATAAATAAAAATTGATATATTCTACTACAACCATAGGAAAATGATTAGTATCATATTGAATATGAAGGTAAGTCACGTATATAACTATCATCTTTGAACTTTCTTAGAACAAAAATGACACATATATTGAATTCCTTATTTAGCGGTAAGATTATGGAACTCTAAGAGTATTATTTTCAACATCCTCTTTGGGAAATGGTATTTCCTCGAGATGACACATATATTGAATTCCTTATTATTAGTTTAAGAAAACCCAGGGACTTTAGTGTTCAATTTACTGTTGAATGAGTATTAGTTCATCGTTGATTTTTAATACATCGATTATATGTTTAAGTTTATAAGATTATAGGTCTAAATTTATAACATTGGTTTGTAATTTTTTTATTAAATATTTTGTGAAAAATTGTTTATTTACAATTAGATTAGTTATAATATTCAAAGTTTTATTGCAGACTTAGCCACTTTCTAGTATGATACAGAATTGAGATGCTAAAGTGAGTGAGTAGACCACAGAGCAAAAAGAGACCAGGAAAAGAAAAAGATATATAATTATAATAATTATATTTATAAAAATAAATAATAATTTATAAAATACATAATTATATTTATAAAAAAATTAGTGATTCTGTGCCCAAGCCCGCTACATAAAAGGTTTATGTCCGGGTAACTCTGTGAGCATCGCTGTCTTTGCACGGTGAGTATCCAATGTATTCAGATTATTTCCTTTCAGTTGTAATTTCCATTGTTTTTTAGGACGCAAAAGCTAATTTATTAGATTGTTGTTAAATGTATAAATAATAGTGTATGTATTAATGTTAAATGTATAAACAATAGTGTATGTATTAATGATTGCAGTAGCATCGCATGTATTCAAATAATTTCCTTCTAATTTATAATTAGTTAGAATGTATTAATGATTGCAGTAACGTCTCATGTATTCAGATAATTTCCTTCAACTTATACTTACTTTTTATACTTAGTTAGTTAGAATTATAATTCAATATACATTACCACATTAGCTGATCTCTGTCGATTTTTTTTCTTAAAAATATAATTATAAAAACGATAGGCCTTACATTGACGCTCCATACAACAAGAAGGAAGTTGCGTTTTGTGATACATAAAACAATACAAAGTGCTGGAGTTTTCAGGCATTGCTCAATCTTTAACAAACACTTAAGGTAAAATCTATGCAAGTGAAAACACAACAAACGAACTGAAACCTAAAATATTAATAAAGTTAACATGAACATACGAAAATATTTTCATCTTGTACCAACAATGATCTACCAGAAAAGGGCGCTTTCATTTGTTTGCCAATGATCTACTAGAAAAAATGTGTTCACTTATCCATTCTTAATTAAGCGGGGAATGTTACACTATATATATATATATAATCATATTCCCCACTTTATGGTCTTCCATTTAAAGAGACAATAAAAACCATAAATCCAATTAAAATCTAAAATGGGCATCCAATAAAGTCTTAAGAAAAAACCAAATTGTAAAACATTCCTTAGTTGTGTTCACTTATCCATTTAATGCTTAGTAAAGTGGGATATATATATATATAATTCAACATTATGGTCTTCCATTTAAAGAATGATAAAAAACTAGAAATCCAATATAAAGTCTTAAACAAACATTCTTTTACCCTATTATCTATACTCACATCTTTAAAATTAAATTGATCCCTCAAAACTATAAGAATCAAAATTTATGACAAGAATTGGGGAGATTAAAATTTCAAGAGGGGAAGGGAAAAATATGTTAGGACTTATTTGACCACTAAATTCTACATTTAACCTTGATTCACTGCAATTCCATATCACTTGATTTCCCATCTTACTTAATTTTCTATAGCCAATCAAGAAAAATCAATAAGGAAAAAATTATAGCATATGGTTACGCTTTTAGGGCGGCTTTACAACTCTTGCTTTTGTAGTCCCAACAAGAGGAAAACAATTTAGTTAAGCCCTTCATTTAATAAGTAAATAAAACTACAACACAGATCAACCACTTAACAAATAGTACTCTATGTACAAGTTCACTTTATTAGATGAAGGCTTCTCTAGCTTATTAACCTTGTTGAAAGCACCAACTTATTAACCTCGTTGAAAGAACCAACATCTTAGCTTCTCCAGCGTTCATGGCATATCAATAATATCAATACGGAAAAGTAGCACCAACATCTCAGCTTCACGAGGTTTCAAGGCGTGGTCACTAATATAAATAATAATATCAATAGGGAAAAGTAGCACCAAAATATCAGCTTCATCAGGTTTATGAGGTTTTAAGACATATTAATAGGGAAAATTAGCATTAATGATCATTATATAGTTATTTTCCATCACAAATTCAAATTGTTTTCCATCGCAAATTCAAATTCTTTGACAGCATGGACATTGCCACTCCAGTGGCACTTGTTTAGTGGCAAGATTGGATGGAACTCTAAGAATATAATTTTCAACATCCTCTTTGGGAAATGATATTTCCTCTTTCTTGAGAAGACTTTTAGAACTTCATAATGGAATCATAATTGGTTCTTTACATATCATCAATATATTTCTTTGTATTTTTTTTTTCTTAGAGCATACTAAGAAATGGATTCTCAATATTGGTTTCCATTTCATATGAACATTTCCTAATCTCAGTTTTCTATATTTATGTCCCCTTTTCTTCTAGGTTTTCAATAAAATAAGTGAAATGTCTCAGAAGGCGCTTATTTCTCTTTCTTCTGCTAAATTGACATTGTTTCCTTTCAGAAATACATGTACTTCCTACATTCTTGATCATTTTTTCAGTAAAGGTATTGAACACCAACTAATACTACTATATTATCAATATAGAGGATCGATCCCCATGAGCTTTTAGTTAAATATAGATATTTTGTCTTTTTGGTGGTCTAGGATTTATGAAAATTGGCTTATTATTAAGTTTATGTTGTGCATCAGTAAGATATATGTTGAATACAAATATCAATATTCTTTTAGAATAATAAATATATTAATAATATATTTTTCAATGTAAATTGAATAACAAAATTGATTCTTCAAAATGATTAAATAACTCAAAGTAAAATTCAACGATTTCAAATTCAATAATATTGTCAAAGTGTATAAAGGGAATGAATTTAATAAAAAAGAGGATGAAGTCATGACATTTTGTTGTGTTATCTCTAGACTCATTGGTTTGTATAGCAATAAGTTTTTTTTATTAGAAAATTACGACAAATATGGTGATGAAAAATTAGTTATTTTGATCATTAAAATTTTCCTCATGGTATTTGAATAAGTGACTTGATTTGAATGGTCCAATAACTAAACTATCAGATCACCCCCCTAAGATTGACATTGATGAAATAATAATGAAGAAATATTATGTATTTTATCAATCATTTTCCACAATATAATTAAGTCGGAAAATAACCATTTCAAAGTCATTCACTTAAGAAAATAGAATTTGTCAACATATAATTTTTCATTAGCCTCATTGACCCATGATTCCCTTCTATCAAAGTGAACCCAACCATGCAAGCAAGTAGGTAGGATCGCCAGGAAAGAAACCAAGAACCAAAGAAACAGGATTAGAGGAATTAATATTAAGATTAAGAAAATAAAGAGAAAAATAGGAAGACAATGAAGACAAAGATAAAGACAAGATACAAAGATAAATAGAGAAGAAGAAGAAAGGGTTATGGAGAAGGGATATTCTTGGTGAATTTCTTATTTTGTAGGCCCTCATATGTAGGTTGCCTAACCATGACCCAATCGTCACCCAGGAACCTACTATTATATACTAAATTACGAGATTTTATTGTAATGACATTAGTTGGTGCCTAGATACTATTGTAATTGCTAAGATTGGTGATTAATGGATACCATTGCAATTTCTATAAAAAAAAATATTATATTTGATTTATAAACAAAAAACAAAAGATAAAAATTAATTTATACACATCTGAACTCAAGCCTTTTGAAGAATTTAATGGTGAATAGTTGAGAGGCCATACATGCATCCATGTTTACAAACACTATCCTTTTCCCATTAGGTTCCCTCATAATGAATGGTGTGGACATCAACTTGAAATGAACCCTAGAGGAAATTTGCTTATTGTTTGCATAACCAATCATGTTACCATCCACTGCAGGTCCTACTATATCATGTGACCTTATTTCTATCAAGAAATTTGACCCTTAGAAGTACTCATAAGGAAAGAAGCCCACCGACATAAGAGTACATAAAAATATGGATGCGAGTTTGTGTATCCACCTCATTGCAACTTTAAAGAATTTGATTCTTGAAAGAATAAGAACATAACATATAGTGTATTTAGGTGTAGAATCTAAGAAAGAACTGATAGAAAGTAGTATAAGTTGGAATTGGTTGAGGTAAAAGATTGAAAATGTGTTTTATTGATGGTCATGTGGTAGGAAATACAATATTTGTAGGCCTGTAATAACGACACTTTTTTAAAAATAACTATATCAATTTGTACAATAACATGTGATTGTTCATATCATTTTTATATCCATGTGTACACCATGCAATGGTTCTACTCCATGCATTTTTTCTACACTCGGCCATAAACCTCTTCATTGGAGCCTAAACCTTAATGGTTCTATTCCTCCACAGGGGCTTGGATATAGTCTTGGTTTTACTCACAACATGGGGATTTTCATGGTCATGTACTAAATGTGAATAAAGGTACTAATGTCTTGAATCACTTCCTATTTAATCAAAAAACTTTCAAATCCATTCAATCTTATTATTTGTTTTAAATATAGTATTAATTTGTCTCAATTATATATGTGTAAGATATTATCACATGTGACTAGAGGCATCAAATAGACAAACAAAAATTTAGGATACTCAAGATATTACTGGTTCCATTCATTCAATGCCACTCTCAACTTGAGATTTTATAGGTTTGGGAGTAAATTAGAAGACATTATTGAATTTCAGGGTTTCTGTAATTTGTGGAGCAAATTTAGGAGAACTTATTGAATTTTAGGCCTTTGGTTCTTCTTGTCTTGATTTTATATAGTGATTTAGGAGTTTGCAAGTGTTCTATTGTGTCTTGCACTTATTTCTATGAATGGTCGTAATCTGCAGAGAATTTGTTCTGATCTATTTGAAATATGGGAGAGGACTTTGTAAGAAATGAATATCAGATTTTGAAGGGAAAGTTAAGGAAATGAAATCTAGAAAAAAAAGTGACAATACTATGACAGATGGTGTTGAATTAGGGTGAGCTATGACCCTTGGAGGATGACGCTAAGATTATTGACCACAAGACTGAATCTGGGCTATATGAAAATTCATATTTTAAAGAAAAATGGCTAATTCTTCGGTGCACTTGAGTTCTTGTTCCTACTGTTGCTGAACAAGATTGGCATTGGAAGCACGTAGAGACTCCATCTCTTACTACTGAGTCTGCATTTGATCTTGAAGATAGGCCAATTTACACTCATTGCAGTCACACAGGGATCGACTATGGTGCCAAATATTTTAGAGGAGGCTACAACGAGATAATTTAATCCTGGGAAGAATTGCACACACTAAATACTGAAGATGCTCCCTGTTGTTAAATTCCTTGTCCCAACCTTCAAAAAATGATGTGTATGAGACTAAAGAGAATGTATTTGGTGGAGTAGAAATAGTTGTAAACTGAAATGATGTCCCTCTTCGTGAATTCGTTGCAGATATCAGAGGATGTGCCATTACTTTCTTTTGTATGGGGACGCCTACAAAGCCGAAGGTACTAAATGCAAAGAGCCAAGCCTGCTTCAATGGAAAATTCCATATGAGGCCTTCATTTTACAAAGTGCGAAGGTAAATACTTGCATGCAAGGAGGTAATAATATATGACGTGTTGATGAAGGGCCTCCTGTCAAAGTTGAGCGGATTGAATCCATTGTTGACATGGATAGGCTTGTTATGGATGGGAGGTGGAGTCACGTGTCCTACCAAGTCTGTTAATTTGATATTTAATGCTTTGACTTGACATTGCTCTAAGTAGAGACATTAGTAAACTTCATGATCAACCTAAGGGAGATAAGATTGAGAACACTCCTTGTTAGCACAAGTTTTTCCTTGTGATAATTGCTTTAGCTAACAAATTTGTCCTTGTGATAATTGCTTTACTGCTTTTTCTAATTGTGATAATTGCTTTAGCTAACAAATTTTTCATTGTGATAATTGCTTTACTCCTTTAGCTAACAAATTTTTCCTTGTGATAATTGCTTTATTGCCTTAGCTAACAAATTTTTCCTTGTGATAATTGCTTTACTTCTTTAGCTAACAAATTTTTCCTTGTGATATTTGTTTTACTGCTTTAGCTAATTGCTTTACTACTTTAGCTAATTGTGATCATTGCTTTACTGCTTTAGCTAACAAATTTTTCCTTGTGATAATTGCTTTACTGCTTTAGCTAACAAAATTTTCCTTGTGATAATTGTTTTACTGCTTTGGCTAATTGTGATAATTGCTTTACTGCTTTAGCCAATGTGTAATGTACCTCAAATTCACCAAAAAAAAAATTCTATGACATAATTCAATTTCGTTTAAGCTTAGAATTTAAGAAAAGGTAAGATTCATTTCTGTCCATAATGACATTATTATGCCAGTCAAGTTTACAAGTTTATTATGAACCGAAAAACTTATATGGATAAATTCTTCCATAAATTCTATCACTTCCCTTAATTCTCATACTACTCTAACATGCTTATATGTATTTAGGCAGTATCTAAGCCTAGGTCGAAGGAACCTTTGAGAGCTCAGAGAGATAAAGCTCAGGTGGGAGCACAACTATCGTTAGATCAGTTGGAGAAAGGATCTGGGCGCACAGAGTTTAACCTCTGGGAGGGCGCGCAGGAGAATAGCTGAAATGAACGGTGGAGACACTTCGGGGAGAAGTGTCGAAACTGCGAGAGTCGTCAGATCCAGAAATGATGCGCGAGGTTTAAACCTGGTGCATGCAGGGGAGTGAAGACTCTCCCAAATTCTGAAAAGGAGAAAGTCGGGATTTGATCGCGACCGTTGATCATCCCGAAAGGATCAAAATTATTGATCGTGGCTGAAGGTCGCAGTCATCCATCGGAGGAACACGTGTCTACCGGTTGGCATTTCATCACCCGGGAAACCAAAGGTCAAGACTCCTCATTTTCACAAGTCGCTAAATCTTGGTACACGAAACTCTGAATCATTTTAGCATGAATAGGTTTCGTCATTTCGGCACCGGAAAAACCCAAAGGCAAGAGCCCTCGTTTTCGCAAGTCGCAAAATCTCGGTACACGAAACCCCGATGTGCTCTGTGGAGTTAGCCCCAGGTCATCGAGCGTGATCGTATGGATGGGGGCTAAAGGAGAAGACAAAACCTATTAAGCCCTTTTCGGCATTTCAGGACCCAAGAGTTCAAAGGGCCTAATATCATTGCCACCGGAGTCGCGAAATCCTAAATTGCAAAACCCCAAAACCCCGAACCCCGAAACTCCGAAGTATTATATGTACATGCTTCCTCCAATTCAAATATTCAAAGCTAGATCTGCTAGAACTTCAATTAAAAATGTACACATATGCCTATAAATAGATCGGTACCTTTCAAGCTCATCTATACATAGACAATCCTACCTAGAATTTTGATTTCAGAGTTAAATATGCTTCTGTAGGTGGATCTGTTCTTTCAAGTTCATATGTAGATAGTTTTGTCTAGCATTTTGTTTTAGGAGGAACCATTCCAAGAATTTAGTCTTTGAACATAAACTTCTTACAACGAATAGATGTATTCCATGGAAATTATTTCAACTGAGCACACTTAGACGCATAAAATCAGATACACAAATCATTCAAACAAAGACTGAGCATATTTTAAAAGAAGATAAAATACAAAGTTGATATTTCAGCATTCGGGATTTTCTTATTACATATGCGCGGAGTTCCTTTGCTTTACTAACCCCGACCCGAAATCTCGAACCTTGAAATTCCGAAATGCTGGGCCTACAGCCCTTTCGCATTTCACGATTCAGCACTTCCTGTTTCATTTTTGTTTACGCATCAGGTGTTCGAAAACCTCGAAATCCCAGACCCCGAAATCCTGAAATGTTGGGTCCATAGCCCTTTCGCATTTCACGATTCGGCACTTCTTGTTTCATTTTTTGTTTATGCATCAGGTGTTCGAAAACCCCGAAATCCTGAACCTTGAAATCCCAAAATGTTGGGCCCACAGTCCTTTCACATTTCGTGATTCGACACTTCTTATTTTTTTTTTTTGTGCATCGTTATTAAAACAAGAAATTCTAAATATGAATAGCCGAATTGGTACAGCCTTGGGAAAAGGAAATTTCCGTAATAAGAAAGGGTGCATCCGGTTCCTTTACTGTTAAAGTAGTTCATATAATAGATCTGTCATTGCAAATTATAGTATGATTTTATGTTTCTGTATTCTCTTGTTCGAGATACCTTTATACGGGCTAGGTTAATGAACTATAAGGGAAAACTAGTATAATAGTTAGTCTTCCTACCTCAGCTACATATATGTCTCTACACAGTATGTTTAATGGAAAGGAAAGAGTGGCATAATTTACAACACTCAGAATGTTGTTCTCGACATTATTCATACAGTTAGATTAATGAAATTACAGCATAACCTTCACTCCCAATATGCCAATCTCAACATTGATTTCACTCATACAACGAATAAAGAAAGAAAAATAATAGCGAATCTAATTTAGAGGAGGTTTCTTCCATAATTTAACCATGCATAAATCCTTTCAACTATCATAACAAATAAAAGGCCAATTTTATCGTTCGTTCATATTTAATAAATACATGACATTAGATATCAAAATCATTCGAACAGAAAATGGAAATCATTTCAGTTCCGATTTAACAAATACATTTCATTAGATATAAAATCACTCATACAGAAAAGGAGTAGTGAAACATATCTAAACCAGATCGCGAGAAGACAAAGGGAACAACCACGTTCCTCCCAACCGTAGAACAGGGTAGCCAAATCACTTTCCCAGTTCACCCCCTAGCTTGACCATGAGTCCATGAGGGTTAACTCAGAACTCCTCCTCAACAATATCCTTCAATTCCAGTAGTTATCCTCTTGCCTCACACTTACTCAGTAGTGCTCATAACAACAAGGAAAATTCGTTCAGCAGACTCCTCTTGCCTCACACTCAATCCGTAGTGTTCATAACAGCAAGAGAGTTCGAAAATCTTTTTCCCCAGCATACTTGGCAATGTTCTGCCTCCTCGCATATGCTATTTATCAATTTTGCCCAGATCTTTTTCCCTCCCTTGGGGGGGGCGATTTTCGCAGACTTCTAAATCCCTGATTTTCAGGGGCTGCCAATGGCCAAATCTCTGATTTTCCACTTGTAATAATTAGCCCAGAGGTAGTTCCAACTTGTTCCCCCCTCATGGAGTCATGGTCAATTGATTTTAACATGGTTGTTCCATTTGTCCTCCTGCAATTAATATAAATATTATTTTTTTATATACAAGTGTCATAGTCAAATAGTTAGTTGAGTCCAATCAGAACTCTGCCCAATAGTCATAATAATTAATTACAAATATCAAACTCGAAATTCGGAATTGCCATAAATGGAAAACATTTTCCAAATTCGAATTTACTAAAAACAGAAATAAATTTCCAGCAAATTTAAATTTCAAAATTATTTTATTTTTGGGGATATCACACAGTGTATCTTCTTTCCCTTTTTGTATTCTTAAAATTTGAAAATAACTTATGGTTTTGAATTGATTTTCCATGTCCCTAATGTAGATTCGCATTAGACTGGGTAGAGAATTTTTACTTAATCACATGATTCCTTTTATGATTAAATCAGAGTCACTAAGGACAATAACTTCTTAAAATGTGAAAATAACTTATGGTTTTGAATTGATTTTCCATGTCCCTAATGCATTGGTAGATTCACATCAGACTGGGTAAAGAATTTTTACTTAATCACCTGATTCCTTTTATGATTAAATCAGAGTCACTAAAGATAATAACTCAAACCATCTTGTCAGTTAGGATGAGGCGCAAAATCCTGTAGACTGCCAAAACCTCTGCCTGATTGTTGGTGTTTTTGTCGAGCAGCCAAGAATACTCATAGATCTAAGTTCCATCGGAGTCATAGATGACTCAACCCGCAACTGTCTCCCTTGGGTTTCCTTCCGATGCCCCCCCCAAAATAAGAGTAATCATTCTTATTTTTGTTTCCATTGATTTAATTCCTAGTCAGAGAGTCCATGGTGCCAAAATAAGTTGGGGGTCTTAGCGTTGGCATGAATGGGGATTGAAATAATCGAGCACTAAGAAAAAATTTGACCCATTCTTTCTCCACTTTGTTAAGCAACGAGAGGGAGATGGAGTCTTTTGATTTATAGGAAAAGAATTCTGAAATTAGACTGAAATCTTTTGAGAAGAATATATTTGGTGTTAGAAGTTTGTTCTGGAAGATTGCCTTGTTTCTCGCTAACTAGAGCTCCCAACAAATAAATTTGGGAACCATTCTCTACAATATTACAAATAGGGGCTTGTTGTTGAAGCTGAAATCATACCTGCATTTCCAGTTAATAAACATGTTGGACCAAGAGGAGGGGGGATCATAACAAAGGAGGATCGATGCATATGCATGTTCCCAAAAACCATTTGAATAGGGACATTCAAAAAAGATATGATGTGAGGAATCATCTACTGACTTTCATAATGCACACCGAGAGGGTCCAACTATTCCATGCTTCTGAATATTCTCAACAGTAAGAATATTACCATGGGTTAAAACCCAACAAAAGGAATTTATTTTTGGAAGAGAGAGGCCCTTCTAGATGAGTGACCATAGTTTGGAGTTAAGGGCCCCAGGCATTTCCACCACCAATTGTCAATATCCCTGCTTTACAGAGTATGTACTGCTACCCCAACAACACGTATCCTTCATTTGAGAATCTATTGGAGTGCATCCCATAAGGAAATTATACAATTTATGAACCAAGGGAGAAAGATGATCTAAGAGGGGAGAGATTTTTCCATCTTATCCAACATCTATTTTCTTCCCAAAATGAAAATCCAGGTATCATGACAAGGACAGAGTTGATGCACCATGTTTTTAGGGGATCCAGTTCTACTATTTTCCACAGGGGTTCTCTTCCCATAATACTACCATTCCATATATTATTAGCTTCACCATTCCCTAGAGCCCAGGAAAGCTAAGACTGGATGACCGATTGTTATAACCCTAAATTGCACCACACATGCTTACCTGGCATCAGGCCAACTCATATCCCTTCTTTTCCAAAACACTGTTGAACAACTCTTTGAAAAACCTCTTGAATAAAGGCACACGTGCCCTAATCCATTACTGCACGCGTGTACACGTTGGCTGAACCAAAACAGCCTGCGTGGACCGACAAAAGCATGAAAAAAGGAAAGTTGTCAATGGAACAAAAAGCTATGGGTGAGTTAACTGAAACTCCCGGCCATGCATGGCCGAGGGTTCTTCTAAATACCTAGCTCCTTCTAGCCTATAAAAGAAGGGGTAGGTGTCCCATTTGAAAGGAGAAAAAATATAGCAAAGAAACTCTGCCCATTTACGTATTCCCATTGTCCCAACCCTTTAGCCTTTCCTTGTGCCAAAGGAGATTCAAAGTAAAGCAATTGAAGGACAGAAGAAGAGGAGCCCAGGATCAAGTTCAAGGAGCGGTGGTCGGTCTCAAATTTTGTAAGTTGACTCATTTTAAGTAATAAAGAGAATTCTTTTGTCGTCCCAATTCATGAACTATTTATAGTTTGATCAACATATGTTTGGATTTCTAACCCGTTAGTATATAAGTAGTATGCATGTGTAGTTGTTGTTTGTCTTAGATGCAGGTCAGCTTTGGAAGGAGGATTGTGAACAAGTAATCAAGCACAATGGGGTATCAACATCAAACGTCGAGAATGAGGTAGGTTGATCTTTCCATGCATTTACTAAGAAAAGGGGATTTAAATCTAGGGATGAAGGTAGAAAGTAATTTTTATTCGGTCATATCTGCATAAGGTCAAGTGTCAGTATGATAGGTCTGTTCATCCTTGGATTTTCTCTGAAGGCGACCATGTCCTGGTCTATGACCAAGATAAGGACTCCCTGGGGGCAGGAAAATTCAAACCCATGTGGTTCGGACCCTTCATCATAAAAGAGGTATTAAAAAAGGGCACTTATCGTTTGGTTGATTTTGAAGGGAATGCT
>SNQJ01S0001023.1:257415-274040 GCA_010110895.2 Picea sitchensis | reverse complement strand
GATTTGTAACTATGTAATATACCTGGTGTATATGATCACATACCTGCAAACCTTCCTTAACTTTAACAACAAGAACTAGCATTTTCATCAAACTTTACTTTAGTCTCACATGACTAGTTTTGGATTAGTCAACAACCCTAACTTGAAATAATCATAACTATGTACCTGTAATGATTAAATATCTAAAAATAGTACACAATGTTCTTCAGTGTGTTTTATACAATTACTCTAGGTGTCACTACTTGGAACCTCTCGGAAAAGGATTTATAGAAAAAATGGCATACCTTGTTCAATTTTGGCTTATTCTAGAGAGTGAACTTGTAGAGCGTGCCCCACATGGCATATTTGTTGTATGGATATGAAAATTGTACACGAAATACTATAAATTGTACTCTAACCAACACATTTATTCTTATTGAATTTGGATATTTTATGAAGAAGTTATGTCGTTTTTACCAGAAACACATGTTTTAGACTAGTTTTAGGACTAGCCACAAACTCTATTTTCCACGGAGTGTAAATTCAAAAATACAATGACCCACAAGATGAAATTTGTACCACAGCTACTTGGATATGTTGAATCAATGGCCTCCCAATTTCATGGTCTGAATAATTCTAGAAAAAACGATATTGTGAAAATGGTGAGATGGCCTGTAAATAACATACCTTAGAAAGCATCATCAAAAGAATTTATCCTCCCTTGAATTTTGGCCTTCTTTACTTCACCTTCCCTCTAAAATTTGGCTTAGATATACTTTAATTATCTCAGTCACTCGTAGATATTCAATATTCTCAAGTGTGATTAAAATGAGAGATCATTTCCTCTTATTTATACTTTCATGTAGCTTCCTCAAGGGGTTACCTTTTAACCATCTTAACCCACTTTCCTTATTTTAGAGTTAACCCACTTCTAATTTGTCCATTAACTTTATTATTTAAATAATTTATTTTGTATTCACTTTGACTTATAGTACACTCATCAATTCACTTTATTATTTACCTTTTAAAATATCTTAAACCGCTTTGACTACTTTGACCTTTTGGGGCTTCTAGATGACTCATGAGGGTTCTCCAACTTCACATGGCCATAACTCTCTAACCATGAGGAGTTATGTGAAATTCCACATACCAATGGAAATATAATGAAATGTAATATCCATATAGAATAGGATTTCCTACAAATATATCAAAACTCATACCATTATCCATCAAACAAACTTGGGTCCATTAACCAAGCCTGGGTTCTCCAACTTCTCATGGCCATAACTCTCTAACCGTGAGAAGTTATGTGACATTCTACATACCACCAGAAATGGAATGACATGTAATACCCATACAAAATAGTCTTACTTTAAAATGTATTAAAAATCATACCATTATACATCAAACAAACTTGGTTCCATTACCCAAACCTTTTTGCTACCAGAATTCGCTACTGAACTTTCTCCAAGGGTTGACATCAATCAATAAGGGTTGACATAAATCTACAATATCACTCTCCAATGGTTGAAATCAATGACAACCAACAATCCATACCAATTTTTCATCAACCTAATCTAATTGTCTGACAATCTCCCTCTATGGCATTGATGGCAACACCAACATTGATGGCAACACTTAGTCATTATAACATCCATGCTTATACTCTGCATCAATATTTCTATCTCTCCCCCTTTGACATCAATGGAAAAGGGTATCTCCATTTGGGGCTGCTCCCCTTGACTGAAATCTCCTTGGGGTTTCTCCCTCTTTCTACATGCCTTTTATTTTTCTTTGTGTTTATAAATCTCTGATTACTCTCTCTCCCTTCATATGAATAATATCTCCCCCTTTGACAAAGGCTATCACTCTGAAGTCATATCGTTCATTCTTCCCTTGTGACAATCACTCCCCTTGGAAACATGCCTCTATGCTCTCTCTCCAATCATTTACCTTTTCATATGATAAATCTCTCCCCCTTTGTCATTAATGGAAAAGGTATATTTCCATCCAGGGTTGCTCCCCCTAACATAACTCTTCTTGAAACTAATCTCCCAACCTTAATTGTCCTATTTATGGTGCTTCCCCATGTACATCTAAGACATATAAGATAAGAATTCAAAATAATTCATTTTGGAGTAGAAATTACTCATAGTCTCTCGCGAAGATACTCAAAGGATTCCCATGGAAGCGGTTTTGTAAAGATGTATGCCACTTGTTCTTTTGTGCCCACATATTCAACTCTGATGTTCTTCTATACAACCTGTTCCCGTAGAAAGTGATACTTGATTGGAATGTGCTTCGTCTTGGAGTGAATCAATGGGTTCTTTGAGATAGTGATGGTTTTTGTATTATCACAATAGATTGGAATGGGCTCATCATACTCAACCTGGATACCTGTCAGAGTTTGTTTCATCTATAGAACATGTGTACAACATGTTGTTGTTGCAATATACTCTGCCTTAACTGTAGATAAGGATATTGATGATTGTTTCTTGCTTAATAATGATACTAAACACTCACCTAAGTAGAACATTGCTCCACTGGTGCTTCATCGGTCATCAATGCAACCTGCCCAATCTGAATCTGTATAAGCAATAAGTGATAGATCCTTTCCTTTTGGATACCATAATCCAAACTCTTATGTTCCTTTGAGATAACTAAAAATCCTCTTCATTGCTAATACATGTGATTCCTTTGGTTCTTCTTGAAATCGTGCCACCTATCCAATTGTCTACATTACATCTGGTCTGGATGTTGTCACATATAGTAAGCTACCATTCATTGACCTACATTACCTCTAGTCTATAGACTTTGAATCATCATCTTTTCTCAACTTGCAACTAGTTTTCATAGGAGTGGTAACTAGTTTGCAATCTTCCATTCCGAACCTCTTTAGAATTTCTTTGATATACTTAGTTTGAGAAATAAAAATTCCTTGGTTTCTTTGACATATCTTGATGTAGAGGTTGTTGTCTGCGCTTCCTTTCCATAGTTCGTAGGGATCTTTGTCATTGTTTTTTCTGAGCATTACTCTATTTTGAATGTGAACTATTGTATGCATTGCATGTGTCCAAAAAATATCTGTCAATTTGCAATCCATTAGAATTGTTTGAGCCATTTCATGTGTAATTATCATCCATTATGATCATGTTCGTTTGTCTCTGAACCACTCTCTAAACCAATCTATGAATCCATGCTCTCGTCCACTATCATATTGTTAGAGAAAGATTTTCCTCACCCTATGCAATCTTGCAGAGAGGGCTTTATTCCATTTCCCTATGCAGACTTGTCTTCCATGTTACTAAAGTCCAAAGACAAAAATATAAATATTTTCCACTTATACACATCTTGCACCCTATACAACAAGCGTATACGCAGGCTGCTCCACTACAACCTGCGTACATCGGGAGTTTTGCCAGAAAATCAAAATTAAATGTCAGGTTTCCATGTCACGACAGGAGATCTATGATCCTTGGCCTTCCATATACTGGAAACACTCTGAATCAACCCTTCAGTTGCATTTTGAAAGATATAAAGAAGCCAATTATGAGCTGTGGGAAAGAAGAGAGAATTCAACTTTGAGATAAAAGTTACTCTGGAGAAATTATTTACTTCATATTGAGTCTGCATCCCTTTGTCCTTTAAGTCTAAACAGAGTGTTCAACCCCCCAAGCTCTTCCCCTATTGATGGAGAACCTCTTTGTATCCCTTACATGAGCTTGCCTTTGATGGAGGATTGAAGTGGTGGAGGCCCAGTTGGAAGGAACTCGGTTTCTTGGTTCCAAACCGTCTCGACACGGAAGTCTGTAATATTTTCACTTATGCTGATCATTTATTAATAGAAATACTCCTTTCCTGTCCAATTGATATATTGCAAATATATGTATTATTATCCATGGGCGTATTTGTTATGTATATTGATGGATTATGCTATCTAATGTGCTAACCTTTTATATTGCCAACATATGCTTGTTTTTTCTTGTTTGTTGAGAACTTGTTGCAAGTATATAGCTTTGGGTCGAAGTGCTCAATGGTGGACATCATCGAACATCTGGCCGAGGTAGGCCTCTTTCTTATCTTGATTTCAAATTTTTTTATATAGCATGTTGTTGGGATACAGTTGATTTTTGTAGTCATTTTCGTTTGTTGTGGTTCACCCTAGCCATAGAGATATTTTCCTCGTAACAGAATTGGCGACCATACTGGGGATTGAATCTTATTTCTTAGGGTTTGAAGTACTTTTCTCCTTAGATTTCTCTCGTTTCTATTTTGGTTCTTGTTGTATCATTGCTTGATAGCTCCTATTCACTTTGGGTCTGAGTTTTCATCCTTTCTCCCTTGTCTGGCCTTGTTTCAAAGAATATACATGCCTTTTTCCTTGGCAGTCGCGTATACACACAGGCTATCTCACTGCAAGTTGCGTATATACACTATGTTTGCCCAAAATGTCATGTACACATTTTCTCATTACCTCTTTGCTTGATATAGTGTTTGTTGGGTCGGATTTGATGCTTGTTGAGTATTCTTAGGTCTCTGTAGTGCCTGTTGAGTGCTTGTGGGATGACAGGAAACCCTCTTTTGGTTGAATTTCTGGGCGAAGTATTTTTCTTCATCTTTTCATTTTTATTGTCCTTGTACAATGGGTTGCGTATTTCATTGCTTGATATTCTACTTGAGTTATCTCTTGTTTATACATAGTAGGGCTATATATATCAAGTTACTTTTCAGTCCATGCATTTTCAGTTTCAATATATTGAAAATACAAAAAATAGGCATTTTGCATTGCTTGGAATTTTTGTCTTTTGAGTTTTTATCATTAGCTTAGTGCATACAGTGAAAGATTGCATTTTTACTTATGAATTGCAGAGTTGAATTTGAAAATTGCACCATTTTAAGAAGCATATCATACATTAAAAGTTAAAGTTAGGACTTTGCATTATTTTCATATTTACTTTTCTTGTTGAGTCATAACACCATGAGTTTCACTACCATACCTTTTTGAGTAATCACGGCCATTAAAATCAATGCTATAATTTAAAATTTATTAGTAACGATTTTATTTTCTAGGGTGCAAAAACTAGCCTAGGATTTAGTGCCTTGGAATAGGATTTTGTGAGTAAACTTCTCCAAGGAAATTGAATCAACATATGTGTCTGAGTCAGGGAGTGGAGAAATCCATTGTATAATTGGTAATATTAGGAGGCTCCGCTCACACTGGATTTAATCACGAGGTCGCGCAAATTTGGTTGAAGGGATATCCCCCCGATAACTTCCTAGCGCCAGAGATATTTCTGGGGATCTATTCATATCTGGGGATCTTGTTAGTACCTTTACCTCCGTGATAGGCGGTGCTTTCAAGGTTTCAGGATTTTCTTCCCTGCCCATACGATGGACCTGACTTACGATTTCTCACATGTGCATCGATTATATGGTGGTTGATTAGTTTCTTGACTTAGGTATCTCATAGGTTACTTGCAGGGGTTATTCTGCAGGTACCCTGGGTCAGATAAGGGTCGGAAAACACACAACCTTTATGGAGGATTACTTCTCCAGGGGGATCTGATTGACTGGTTGTTAAGCCCATGAGGGCCCTTATAACTGATTATGTTATCTCCGATATTTAGCAGGGAGTCTCAGGCCCCTCTTGGGCAAGACAGACCTTATTTAGAGAGGGAGGCCACTCAGCCACTTTACCTTGTTTGCATGCATATTGGCCGTTTGACTTTTGGTGTACTCTTTTCTTACTAGTTGGCCTTAAGATATATTTTTTATTTCTTTAGAGTCTTAAGTCATCATGGAGTAAGACCAGCCTCCTCGTCGGTCCCATCGCTTGTTACAGTTACCATCGGATTTCGTTCCCTTGCCTTCTAAAAGGCATAGAGTTATTATACATGGTACACACACATCCACCATCCAGACTTGTGATTCTACAAGGATGAGTATTGAACCTAGTCTTCAGAATTCTAGGAGCCCTTCGACTCCCATACCCACTATAGTTAGTGGAACCCCTTTGACTCCTGCAACCTTTATGGTCGTAGTGCCAGAGGTACCTATCATTACTATGGAATGGCCTATAGTTAATGATAAATCTACTACCTCGAACCCATTTGGGTCTCTTGGCCACTCACCAGGATATAATATTTAGTCCATTCCTATGGCTTGTAGTCCATTTTCTTATGGTATGCCTAACTTCACTTTACATTTTTCGAACAGCTACGCCCTAATGCCAGCATTGGGATTGGGGGAAGTACACCTCCCTACACTCCTTTTTCCTTTGGTGGATCTCAAATCCCTCAAATGACTCCTAATATGGGGGGTATCCCTGATTTTAACCCTGGGTCTAATCCTCCTACTTCTAGGTGGAACAATCAACCTGGAGGACAAGCTTTGACTCAAGTTTCGTCCTACAACCCCACCTCCTCAACGCAAATTCTGAACAATATAGTTGGCATGACGAATCCACCTCTATCCTCTAGTTTCAAACCTGGAGGAGGTCAGTTTCACACTTTGGGCAACCCCCAACCTAGATCTAATCTGACTGGGGGCAATTTCTATAACCCTCAACAGAACATTATAGCTGGAATGGTGCCCAACCAACCTTATATGAATCCTCCCAGAGGAGCGCCTTATAATTCCAGACAGGGCCATGGTTTTTACCAGAACCCTGGATGGCCTGCAAATCCTCAAGCATAATCTTTCTCGGGAGGTTGGGGCCAGATGGCACAACCCCCTCTCCCTTTTCTGGCCACGCTTAATCTTCCAGATTTGGCTAAGTTAATGAATGACCCTGTGAGTCACGATCCTACATGGCCCCCGATCCCCACCAAACTTCCTTTAGACATCCCAAAGTTCTAGGGTAAGAATGGAGAGGATCTTGATGATCACATCACTACCTTTCACCTTTGGTTCTCATCAAACTCCCTCAATGATGATTCTATTCGTTTGAGATTATTTCAACACACCCTCATCGGAGTTGCTGTGAAATGGTATATTGAGCTACCTAAGGGGGCATATGAGACTCTTGGTTAGTTGGTGATGGTATTTATTAACTACTTCGAGTTTCCCATTCGTTATGATGTTGGCTTAGAATTGTTGTCAACTTTACGCCAGGACACCACCACTCATATCTCAGACCATATCCTGGAGTGGCGTAGATGGAAGAGGTTGATTAAGACCCCTATACCCTCGACCTTTCTTTTAGAATGGTTTCTTAAGTCTTTTCACCCTCCTATCTCGAAGGACGTTGCTACTTCTGGGGTTAACACTGAGGAAGAAGTGATCTTCAAGGCCCAACAGTTAGATTTGATATATGTTTAGTATGGGATGTTATACCACCTTCTTCCTGAAGCACCGCGGTCTACTTACGTCCCTAGGAAAAAGTCAAAACCTCATGCCGATGGCATTGCAGGTTCCACCAATGTAACGTCCTCAAACTCGGTGACAAACCAGTTGAAATATTTGTCTTTAAGCCAATTTGCAGGAGGACCAACCTTGTCTATGTCTTCCAACCCCACTCAGTCGGTGGATGTACACTCTGTGCAATCGTCGACCAACCCGAATGGTAAACAACAACCAGGAGGGAATAAGAATAAAGGATGTAATAACCGTAAGGGTGGGAAAAATGGTAATAAACCCAAGGTCAATAATAATAATGAGAAGACGGGTAGTAATGCTAGAGAGGGAAAATGAGAATGATGTAAGGTGAAGTTTCCCTATAAGATTTGAACAGATGATCACCTTACCCATTTGTGCCCCAAACTTGCAGAAGCTGCGAGGTTATTAGCTCAATCACTTACTGTGGTGACGAATCCATTCCCACATAATCAACACTTAGCCTCGAGCTCCTCAAACACTGAAAATGTGGCTGGTGGGGGTCAAAACTAGTAGTCGCAAGATGGCGATCGTTTATGTATCAATATGGTCGATGCAAAAGTTAATGTAGCTACTCAATCTCGAGACTATAGTTCTAAACAAACTATTCATGTTCTAGTATCTCCTCCTCCTCCTCCAGAGATGAATTTATAGATTGATAAATTGGAGCCACCGCCTCGTATTTTGAAAGGAGTAATTAAGCGCTCTACTGATAATCCAAATGCTAGAGCCACCCATAACTACTCTATTGTTGAGGACTTGGGTCAAACCCCTTGTGTGATGTCGGCTTTGTAGGTATTCCAGACATTTCCTTCACAGAGAAATGCATTACTCTTTTCTTTAGGAGCTCTAGAACCTAGTGGCTCAAAGGTTATCAAGTTTGATGTCACTGGATGTTAAGCCTCACTTGCCTTACTATGTGGCTTTCCAAATCCATGTGGAGTATTCAAAGTATACCATTAAACATGCAGTTGTTGATGAAGGCACTGCTACGTGTGTGATGTCCCTGGTTTGTTGGAAACCTCTCGGTTCTCTGACCCTTTCCAAGTCATCAAACATGTTGACTTCTTTTGATGGTCATTCCTTCTGCCCTCATGGTATTCTCCCTACCTTTCCGGTCTATTTAGGTGGGAAGATGGTAGAGGTGGAAGTGGAGGTAGTTTATACACCTCTTGATTATAGCCTGCTACTAGGTCGCAATTCGACTTATGCTATGATCGTATTCATGTCATCCGTATTACATACTCTTTTTTTTCCTCATGAAGGGAAGATTGTGATGATCGATCATTTATCCTTTGCGTGCTCTAGTACTAATGCATCTCTTGGACCGTCGATCCCTGTGATCAACAATTCTTAGCCGACAATTGAGAATATCTATGTCGGAATGTATTCTTCCCTTATGGGTACTTTCGATTTCTCGGCACTGAACCATCACATTTGTGCCATGTCTAGTAGGCTCGTCTCGACTGGGAGGTCCATTCCTTTTCGCACATCTTATTTCAATGATTCGTGGACCCTACCTTCCCTGACTCTATCTTGTGAAGGTCAGTGGCATGCTAGGATGGCCATGCCACTATCGGCAGCAAAAATTGTGCATCAATTTGTTCTCGACTCTTCTGTCGATCCCAATTTCGTTCCCTCACCAATGGACGAGGATGATCTCATGTCTAGGCCCGTGTGGGCCACTTCATTATATTGTTCACATGATTTCCTCGATGGGACTTTTCCCTTGGACGAAGCCATCATCGAAGCCATGAATGGTTCTGACAAACCTTGGTATGATATGCATCACCGTTCTTATTTTCTCCCAAATCTTGAAAGAATCAAACAAGACAAATTTCGATATACTTTGAGTGAGATAGTTGGTCATGGTGTAGTTCTTCTTGATACGCATGAAATTTATGCTGAAGGAAATATGGCGAGAATTTATCCTACCGTCACAATCGACATCTCTCGTACCCCTGGTAAGGTTGAAAATGTAAATATCGGTGCATATTGTTCACCAGAAGAAATCATGATCTACACCGAGATCTTCAAGGAATTCTGAGACGTATTTGCTTTGTCCTATGAAGAGATTCCAAGGATCGACCATCAGATTGTCGAACATGAGATTATAACTTATTCAGATGCTAAAAATATTTGGAAACATCTTAGAGTTGTCAACCCTCGAAAGGCCCCTACTATTAAGGTAGAGGTGGAGAAGCTACTTAATGTGGGTTTCATCTACCCAGTTCCCTTGATCAAATGGGTATCCAACCTTGTTCCTATAGATAAGAAGCAAGGAACCATCCATGTATGCATGGATTTCTATGACCTGAACAAGGCTTGTCTGAAAGACAACTTCCCCACACCTTTCATCGATGAGAATCTCGACGAGTGCGCGGGAAGAGAAGTATTTTCTTTTATGGACGTATTTTTAGGATATAATCAAATTCAAATCAAACCTGAGGATCAACACAAGATGACATTTATTTGTCCTTGGGGTACTTTTGCATACTGGAAAATGCCTTTCGGCCTTAAAAATGTTGGAGAAACCTTTCAACTTGCCATGAATTTTGATTTTCATCATCTTAAGCACATAGTCGAATCTTGCCTTGATGATATTACTTCTCAGTCTCGTAAGAGAGTGGATCACGTTACTCACCTTCGACTTGTTTTCAAAAGGTGTCGTTACTATAGAATCTGGTTGAACCCTCACAAGTGCATCTTTTGCGTTAAGTTTGGTCTTCTTTTAGGTTTTCTAGTTTCTGAGACTGGGATCATGGTAGATCCACTTAAGGTTGAGGAAATACTTTGATTTCCTCCCCCACACATAATTAGACAACTTCAAGGTTTACAGGGGAAAGATAACTTTCTTCATAGGTTTATAGTGAACTATGCCACTATCACTAAAGGTTTCATGTGTCTTTTGAAGAAGGACACCCCTTTTATCTAGGATAAGTGAACCCAGGAGTCCTTCGATGCTTTAAAGAAAGATTTGGTTTCGATGCCTTTGTTGAAGCCTCCTAACTACAATAGAGGTTACTTGATTTATATCCGCGTCTGATGATATGATTGGTATGGTTCTGGCTCAGGAGGATGATGAGATCCGTGAGCACATCATCTACTATCTTAG
Source organism: Picea sitchensis (assembly GCA_010110895.2). NCBI lineage: Eukaryota > Viridiplantae > Streptophyta > Pinopsida > Pinales > Pinaceae > Picea > Picea sitchensis. Next base: position 263,572 of record SNQJ01S0001023.1, on the reverse strand, counting down.
TCGAACTTTGCTCGGTCCTGAACTTAATTACACTCACGTTGAAAAGCTAGCTTTGGCTGTCGTGCACGCAATCCAGAGTTTGCATCGTTATATATTACTTTGAAAGACTACGGTGGTTGTTGAAGTCAATCCATTTCAATACATCCTTACCTGACGTATCATAGGGGGGAAATATAATAAATGGATTGTCATTTTACAATATTTTGATATCGATTTTTCTTTTGCGAAATCCAAGAAATCCCTAGTCTTTGCGGATTTGATATTCAATTTTCCATGATTAGATGAGGACATTATCCATGTTGATTTGTTTGTGGATGAACACATTTTTCTTGTCTCATCATCTGACCCTTGGTATGGAGACATCGTTCTCTATCTTCAGACCTTGAAGTTCCCTCAACATCTCTCATGAGATGAACGACGATGTATAAGATGCCAAGATAAGAAATATACTATCGTCGGTGACTCTTTGTATCGCTAAGGAATAGACGATATATTGTGTCGTTGTTTAACTCACGGAAAAGATGAATCTATTCTGAATGATTGCCATAGTGGGTATTGTGGTGGTCATCTATACGAGCTTGCGACAACCCAAAAAATCTTGTGAGGTGGTTACTTCTGGCCTACGATATTTAAAGATTGTATTGAAGCGGTTAAAAAGTGTCACCCCTACCAGGTGTTCACTCAGAAAATGCACTCGCATCCATCCCCTCTTCATCTAGCCATTACCATCGGTCCCTTCACCAAGTGGGGGGTGGATTTTGTCGATTGCAACCCAACTTCGGCTGGGGGGAATCAACACATTATCGTGGTCGTCAACTACTTTACTAAGTGGGCCAAGGCCATGCCTATAGTTAAATATGTTGGGAAGACTGCAACCTTCTTCGTATCTAATCAGATCGTCGCCCGGTTTGGTATCCCGAGTGAGATTGTCACTGACCATGGCAGTCACTTTCAAAATGAGATGATGGAAGAACTAGCAGCTAAGATGAGGTTTATACATCGTCATTCTTATCCCTATTATCCCCAGGAAAATGGACAAGTAGAGGTCGTCAACAAGTCTCTTAAGACCATTTTGAAAAAACCTGTCAGTCAGAGTAAACCCGACTGGCACATCATGTTATATCCTGCACTTTGGGCATACCGAAACTTGGTCAAGACTGCCACCGAATTTTCCCCTTTCCAGTTAGTACACGGTGTGGAGTCGATTTTACCTATTGAATGTGAAATCCCTTCTCTTAAGTTTTCAGTTGTGCTCCTACCTGACACTTACGATCTCAAGCGATGTCTTGTACACCTAAAGAGTCTCGATGAGTAGCATCGAGATGCCTCTATGACTATTGAGGAAAAGAAACGATGTTTCAAGGTCCAGTATGATAATTCCTTCTATCCTCGGTTATACACCAAGGGTGACTTGGTCCTCTTGTATGATCAATCCAAAGAACCATTGGGGGTAGGCAAGTTTAAACCCATGTGGCACGATCCTTACATCATGCGAAGTGTTCTAGAAAAAGGAGCCTATGAGTTAGAAGATTACGAAGGGAATAAGTTGGCCGAGCCCAGAAATGGGCTCTACTTGAAAATATATTACGCTTGAGCCCCAGGCTTGGACGGAACTCTCTGTATACTAATGTAATTTAGTGTATATATCTCTTTTCTTTTTCGTCTTCAGATTTCTTATCAAGTTTTCACTTGGTTGACATATGTCAATGGAGTCGTCGGTCTACTTAGGATTCGCAAACGGGGCCATTCGTCATACACAAAACTTGGATTCCACTGCTTGGGTGGTTTACTCGCCTAAGGGGCTACTGGTGTCTTTAGGTGGCATATTCCTAGGGCCATCCATGAACAATTTGGCTGAATATAGCACCATTATAGAACTTTTGTGCGATTCTATCTCACATGGAATTCGTTCATTGGAAGTTCACCTGGATTCCCAGTTCGTAGTACGTCCATTAAATGGTTGTTACCGCGTGCGTGATCCTATGTTACTCTGATGATTCCTATGGGTACGTCTCTTAGAATGACAATTTGATTTTATTACATATTATCATATTCCTAGGAGTTCTAATCATGTATCCAATGCTTATGCTAACTTTGTTTTAGATTGACATTTTTCACATAATTAAAAGAAAATAAAACCATCTAATCAATGTACACATTGTAAAACATAAGTAAATCTGAAGATCCGCTTTTATATATTTCAAAAAATGTGGTGTTTATAGTACAAAATGAGGCTAACACCCTCAATACACATATACAACCGATATTAAAATATCCCACGACATCTATGCAATTGGCGTCGGATGTGTGTCATAGTAGAAAACTGTGATGTTTGTGAGATGTCAAAAGAGTCGTACCCATGCCTTGGGTACACCAACCACCTGTTGCTACATGGCTTCAGGCAGATCCTCTACCTGAACCATGGGTATCCTATGAGTCAAACACGATAGGTTTCCCTGCAATTTTTTTAGGACCCTCTCATCTTCTCCTCTCGTTGCCTCGTCTCCTCAGTTCCTCCATCGATATCGAGGGAAAAAATATGGTTGTCGCAGACCCATGTTTGTGGCACATAAAGTCTAGTCAATACTTAAGCACCATCCAAAAATATTTTTGTCCTAGTTATACAAAAATACAAAAAAATTAAATATGTAAAAAAAAATTGACATACCTATGTCACCGTAGGAAGACCCTGGTGGAAGTGGCATGTCTAGATCTCCTCTGAAGTCGATCCCCTCATAGAGATAGTCATCAAGAGTGATGACCTATCGTTTCCACCAGTAGAAGAAGTCCTTGTTGTAGGGTGTTGGAACCCTACCTCCCCCCTTCCACCTCATCACCTCGGTCCACCATGCCATGGCTGGATCGCGAGGTCCCCTAGGAAGAATCTCAACTCTAGGTCCCAAACCTGGAACCAGCTCGAAAAATAAATTGCACAAGATTCTTTCACTCTGTCAACTAGATCTTCAGATTCACCAATAGTGAGGTACACCAGTCATACATTGTGGGTCTCTCACACTTCACTACATAAAACATGAGGAACCTCAATTCCTGGTGAAACAAAGCCAAACCTGTGATCTTGGTCAAGACTAGGACAATGATCTTCAGACTGAGTTTGTTTATTTCCCGGATAGGGACTTGAATTCCTACCTTAGGAGTCCCTTCTACATAGTGGGAATCAATATATTCCTCTATATTCATCCCGATACCTTCTCCCCGTGATTTGAGGTTCACAACCTCCCCCCAGAATGATAGACCAGTCATAAAGTAAATGTCCTCTACTTCAATTCTAAATGGTTTCCCATCGAGATTGAATCTCTCACTATCAGGGTCCTAGTAACCCACCAACATCTCCAATAACCTCACCTAGGCTCTGATTCATTTGAGCACCAAAACATTATACAAACCACATCGCTTTAAGGCCATTTGTGCCCCTAGATCTCGGTCTACAACGACATCGACCTCCTCATGTTCTCTCTCTCTCCACTTAAGAACCATCCTGTCAAAGATGAATAGAATTTTGAGTTAGAACCCTTCAATTTTCTCATTTGTATGCCTGTATGTGGCCTTGTTTGCACATAGTCATGTGTAGGCCTCAATATATGCCCCATGTGGTTTCCACATGATCTTATACCTTGTTGTATATGCGACCTAACCAAGGCCAGCCTGCGTACACCGAAATCTATACTTTGCGCCTTCAATAACTAAAAATTTAAGACCTAATTCAAAATTTTAAACCATTTGATTTGAAGAGGAAGAGAACAAGAATTACCTGATTCAGATGGCTCGTGATTTCCTTGTCCGATGCTCCCGTAATTGTCATTTGAATCTTGGAGGAATTTTGGTCCAATTTGCACTAGTTGGGTAAAAAATCAAAATGGTATAGTAATTTTTTATTTTATTACTATTTATAAATTATTTTTACCCACTTTCTATACTTTTAAGCAATTTTTGCACCTAATGGACTAATACAAAAGTGGATTGAGTTGGTTTTTGTAGTTTTAACCTAGGATTCTTGCAGATTTCAGCATTATGTCAACCGTTTGTCACTGCGGGAAGGTATATTTGTTACCAAGAATATAGGATAGGTATCCATTCCGTTATTCATTTTCACATTATCCTATAACTGTCACTTTTTACGCCCTAGGTACAAACCCATTTGTTGCGACAAAAAACCCTCCATCTACTATAAAGTTATGTCATTTTCAAGTGGTAGAGACTTACCAAACATGGGTGCCCGAGTTTGATCCCCTGGTACATTCAGTACCCATGCAAAGATATTTTGAACCAGATCGGGAGTCCCTCACAAATCGTACTTGACTTTATGCTGAGCCTCATTTCTCATTCATAAAGACGCGACTTTATACCCCATGGATTCCCAAATGAGTTTAATTTAAGCTCTTTTCCGACTCGTCTAAAAAGGGAAAAGATTATCGTGTTATTTGTCTCTTTCACACTCGTTAATTTGGATTTGAAAGGTCATGAGTCTTAGTTAAGCTCTTTTCCAACTGCTATCAAAAAATGAAAATATTGCTAAGTGAACTTGTCTCTTTCACACTCGTAAAAATGGTTTTAAAAAGATGTATATTTGGCACAAGTTTGTCCCTTTTTCACACCAAGTAGACTAAAAGACATAAAAAAGGACAATTTTTGGCATTAAGTTTTGATTGCATCTCATGCTCTTTCTTGTAGTAATGAGCCTATATCCAGTTCTCGCTTTGCGTTATAAATCATTTGCCTCAACAATTTGCATCCTCAACCAAGCAGAGCCTTGTTTATATCCTTCGAAATTCGACACCCTATACCTAGGAGGAAACATTCCCCCGGGTGTCCATCTCCCGCATGCACTTCCCTGCATTGAGCATAGGTATGTTCCACTATTGGAACTAGTTTTTCTTACTTGTGACACTCATTTCCTCCATATCATAGCATTTGTTTGTTATGAAAAAAAAAAGTACGGGCGGGAAGGGAGTATTATCTTGTATCGGCAATAGTTGTGTCGCCTTTGAACAGAGCACAAAGTTATTTGAGTCCATTCATCATAATTTTGGGATTAGCATGGACTTAGGAAGATGAACTCATTATAGAGTCTTCTCTACCGACTAGTTACTCTTCTAGTCCCTACAAAGAATTTCATTGATGCCTCCTGCATCTCATGGTTTCATTAGTTGGTCTATGCTGTTAGAGTCCTCCATATGTCTCATGCTCTTGCTCAAAGGAAGTCTCTCAACCTGTGGTGGCCACTCCTCAAAACTCTTGACTTTGCATGTCAACCATACCCTCAGTTTGTCTCAGAATCACATGATACTATAGTCCTATCAAGCACCATGTCCCTACTTTCATCATTGGTAGGTAACCTTGAACCCAACAGTCGAAATTTCATCATTTCTCGTTGACTGGGTGGTTTCCCTTGTTTTCGACGACAAGACATCTATTCACACATTGGGATTCGTGGAGTGTCTTGGATGCCATTAACCTTATTGGTGGTTTCCTTTCCTTTGTCAGCAGTTTTCATCATTGGCTGATATTCAGAGGGTATCTTTTGTGTACCGCTTGCACTTGGCACACGTGAAAGACGCATAGGGTCATTGGTTCATGAACTTGTTATTCATCCGATTTCCACCAAATCATGAATCTCTTTCTTGTACCTCGTGTTGATTGATGAGAGATGCCTTAATTCTCTCCTTTCAACAGGTCTCTTTCCATCGACATCAACCCATTTATTCTGGAAACAGTGCCTAGAGTCTTCTGAGTACCTTGAGGCTTGCAGTCATTAGTGGCAGGCTCTCTCATCATCGACACTTGGGAATACATCAATGTCTCCCGATCGATGGATTCTTTAGGTGTTCGACACCAACTCCTCTATTCACACTTGTAAGAATGTACTCGATTCCTTGATACCTACTTTCATTATCGGTAGGATGTCTCATGTTTGTTAACAATATACATCAATGATCGGTAATCAAATGATGTCTCATTGTGTTTGACCTCAACTCCTTTATTCACATGATGTAGACTTGCACCTTTGGCTGTTAAGAACCAAACATCAATATAGCATAGAAAAACCTCAAGAAAAGTACTCAACGCCTTGAAAAAGAGATAATATCAGATAATAAGCCTCTTCGAGGGGGCAACCTCCTTTTACCCCACTTAAATGTTC
>SNQJ01S0001023.1:235093-251903 GCA_010110895.2 Picea sitchensis | reverse complement strand
AAACACAACAAGCTTTATAGGAAAGAATCATATTACTGTATCATATTAAGTGTGAAAGAGAGATTACAACCATGGCCTTGATGTCGTAAGGTCCCTTCCAACTGTCCTTCGTTCCCCACACAATTCCACTTCAAGAATTCTGAGCATAGATCTAATAATATTCACAATATATCTTGACAAAGTGGCTCATCTAGCCAAGCTAAAAATCTCCAAAGCTCTATCCAATCCAAGCTAATCCCAAAATCTCCAAAGCTAACAAGCTCACCAAAGATAACTTTCTCCATGAGAACTCCTCTCCTTTTATAAGTTGAAGAGGATAAGGTGAGGAGGTTAGGATGATCCCACTAAATCATGAAAATGAGTAAGATCCAAACCATTCGGATGCCACCTCACCATAGAAGTTTCTCCTTCTAGAAGATTCGAGAAAATGCTTGTTTTTCCCACGTGTAGGCATTCTCGCACCCTACCTATAGAGCAACCTGCGAACATCTCGCACCCTAGCTATGGTGCAACCTACGAGAATCAAGCATTCTCGCACCCTACCTATATAGCAACCTGCGAACTTCCCTTTTTAGAAGGTTTTTACAAGGGAAAATGCAACTTCTTTTCTCAGGAAAAGTTCTTCTCCCTTCTCTCTTCAGGAACTGAGGCCACTGACCTCTCTGAAGGAAACATATAGGTTTACATCATTAACAGTCATAGGGATGACAAAAATAATGTGTAACAGTCTATCTCTTTCGATGTTTGGCCAACGTCGTTGTTCACTATGGCAGGGCCAACAGGCCCCGCCCTTAGCTAGGCTAGACTTCTTATGTGTCGAGGGCACCTTTTGTATATTTTTTAGGGCATAAGCCTCGTGACTCTTTACTGGACACATTTTTGAGGCACTTGCACCCACCCATGTACTCTGATACTTTTTGATATATATATATATATATGCGTATTTACATCTTTTTGTGTTTTATGGATTACATTTATTTACAAATGTATTTACATGTGTGTGTGTGTGTGATTTTTCTTACATGTGTGCAATATGCCAATCTAATATATGATTAGTTAGAGTATTTGTAACTTGATTCAATCTCCTAGGAACATGGATATACGTAATGTAATCAAAGCTTCGTTCTAAGAGACATACCCTAAGGAACCGTCGGTGTAGAGTAGGATCGTAAATGCGGTAAACTCCATTTAACTGAGACACAACTAGTTGAGCGTCTAAGTAGACTCATAGGTGAGAGATACCATGTGACAAAGTGTCACGAACAAACTCAAGAACTATGTTGTATTCGATGACATTGTTTGTGGTGTCACCTAAACAGATACATACTGAAGATAGAAACTGGTCTTGAGGTGTGAAAATCACCCAAGCTATGGAAGTAAGCCTCCGAGTGTGTCAGCTAGCATCGTCCGAAAACCCAATGAACACCTATGATTCACTTGACATCTTCCATAGTGAAAAAGATGACATCAAAAAAGACACGTCCATAAAACTAAAAACTAAAAAACTAAAAAATAAAATGTACAAGAACTATACATATGTTACAAGAAGTCACCCGAGGCAACCCACCTACAAGTAATACTTCTTGAGGTAGAGACCATTTCTAGGCTCCACCAAATAATTTCCCTCAAAGTACACCAGATGATAAGCACCCTTCTTTAGAACCTCTTTCATGATGAAAGGTCTGAGCCACATGGGTTTGAACTTTACTGCCCCTAGGGGGTCCTTATCTTGGTCATAGACCAGGAAAAGGTCGCCTTTAGAGAAAATCCGAGGATGAACAGACCGATCATACTAACACTTGAATTTTTTTTTGTGAGCCTTGTTAGCTAGGGCCGCATCATGATGCTACTCATGGAGATGCTCGAGGTATAATAAATGCTCTTAAAGCGATGAAGTGTCTAGCAATAACTGTACTGCCAACGTCATAGACCAGGACAAGGTCGCCTTTAGAGAAAATCCGAGGATGAACAAACCGATCATACTGACACTTGAATTTTTGTTTGTGAGCCTTGTTAGCTAGGGTCGCATCATGATTCTACTCATGGAGATGCTCGAGGTATAATAAATGCTCTTAAAGCGATGAAGTGTCTAGCAATAACTGTACTGCCAACTTTAGAGATGGGATCTGACACTCTATGGGAAAGACTGCTTCCAGCCTGTAAACGATTGAAAATGTGAGAAACCGGTTGCAGTCTTAATAGATGTTCGGTAGGCCCATAATGTTGAGTATAACATGAAATTCCAATTTGACTTGGCCGAATTGATCGTTCGTTGGAGAATAGTCTTAAGAGATTTATTCACAACTTCCACTTGACCATTCTCTTGTGGGTAGTAGGGTGATGAATTTTCTTTCCTCAACCCAAGCTTTGATGTTAACTCAAACATAATTTTGTTCTGAAAGTGACTGCCATGGTCAGTGACAATCTCTCTTGGGATGTCAAAGATTGCTATTATCTGGTTAAACAAAAAGAGAGTTGCAGTCTCTCCATCATCTTTGAACGTTGGCATAGCTTCGACCCACTTGGTGAAGTAGTCTACTACTACGATGATATAACGATGCCCCCTTGCTGAAGGGGGTTTGCATGTAGTGTAATTAATCCCCCACTTGGTGAAGGTACCAACGGTAATGATGGGAAACATGGGAGTGGGGTGTGCCCTCATCTTATGGGAGAATATCTAACACGGGTGGCGCTTATTGACCGATTCAACATAATCTTTGATTAATCTCGACTAGAAGTAACCGGCTCATAGAATCTTTTGGGTTTTTGCCAACCCAGACAGATGACCACCACCTGCTCTAGTGTGGCAATCATTAAGCACAATTTCTTCTTCTTCATGCGTGAGACATCGACGAAGGATGCAATCTACACCTCGACGATATAAAGTATCCTCGAGTATGAGATAGTTCTTGGCCTGATGGCGTATACAACGATGCTCATCACAAGAAGTAGAGGTGGGGTACTTCAAAGTCTAGAGATAGACAAGTACATATCCATACTAGGGGTCTAAAGACGCAATCAAAAACATGTCTCCTTTAATAAGCGACTCTTCGGGCATAACATCACCTGACTCAACCGGAAGTTCCAAGATGAGTTCCGCAAAGACCAACGACTTTTTGGATTTTTCTAAAACAAAATCTAAACCAAATTCTTGAAGTAAAAATATCCATATACTGATCTTTCTTCCAATTACTCGTTGAGTCAATACATACTGAAACAGATTCACAATGGCAATGATGGTGGTCTTGTGAAACAAAATATAATGACGGAACTGTTGGACAGCATGAACTGCTGCCAATGCAAGTTTTTCAACATGGGAATAATTGAGTTCCAGTCCAACCAGTCCTTGGCTCAGGTAATAAATCACATATTCTGAGAGAAAATGATCCTTCTAAACCAAGACCATACCGATGGTCGACTCTGTCACTGCCAAGTACAATAAGAAATACTTATTATAATTGGGTGGTCGAAGCAGAGGGGAAGTCATGAGGGCATGTTTCAACACTTCGAAAGAGCATTGAGTGGCTTCGTCCCAATGAAAAGGAATGTCCTTCTTTAACAAACACATAAATCCCTTTGTGATCTGGACATAGTTTGCGATGAAACGCCGTAATTTTTTTTCTTTTCCCTATAGACTCTGAAGCTGAAGGATTGTGCGCGGTGGAGGAACTGAACTATTGCCTCAACTTTGAGAGGATCGACCATGATCCCTGTTGTCAAAACTATGAAACCTAGGAAATGAACAGATGTCATGCAAAAACTGCATTTTTTTGTATTCAAGCGAATTCGATAGTAGCGACATCGCTCAAAGATAAGTTAGAGGTGTGTGGAATGATCATTTCTCTTATGAGATCATGATGCTAAATCATCAAGGTAGGCCTCGACTATATGTTTGAGATCGTGGAAAGAAAAAGACATGGTCTACTGAAAGGTAGCTCCAAAATTTTTTAGACCAAAAGGAATCATTCGATAAATGAATGTACCCCATAGACAAATGAAAGCAGTTTTGTGTTGGTCTTCGGGTTTGATTTGTATTTGATTGTATCCCGAAAAAACATCCATGAAAGAAAATGCCTCACAACCTATGCATTCATCGACTATTTGGTCAATAAATGGCATGGGGAAGTTATCCTTTGGGCAAGCCTTGTTCAAATCACAGAAGTCCGTACATACGCGAATCGTACCCTATTTTTTGTCGACTGGAACGGGATTTGACACCCATTGATTCAAATAGACAGGGTAGATAAAACCTTCTTTGAGCAGTTTCTCTACTTCAGCCTTAATAGTTGCTTCTTTTTTAGGATTGATTGGATGAAGCTTCTACCGGACCGGATTAGCGTTAGGATATGTTGTGATTTCGTGTTTGATGATTCTTGGATCAATGGCTAGCATCTCCTTGTAAGACCAGGCAAAAACATCGTGGAATTCTTTAAATAAATCCATGTAGATTCGAATTTCCTCGGGGGAACAGTCAGCTCCGATAGGAATATTCTCCACGATGCCAGGGGTTCTAGAGGTATCATTTCAACGATGGTTTCCATATTACCCTCATTGTAAACAGAATGTGTAGCCAAGGGGTTGATAGGACAAGACCTATCTCTAGTTATAGTCAAAGTGAATTCTCCTACTTCAATTCTTCTTAACTCTGGGAGGAAATAAGATATGTGATGGAGATCATCCCAGGGTCTATTCGGACTAATCATTTCTTCAATAATCACTTGTTCTGAAGGAAAGACTAAGTCTAAAGGATCAGTATCGGCAAGGGAACCTTGAGCCCAAGTAGGCTCTAGAATCAGATCTAACTCCTGTGCGAGAGTCCGATCGGGGTCGGGGGAAGCTTGCTGGACTATTGAGTATGCAACTTCGGCCACGGAAAAGGGCATGGACATACTCTAATTCCATGTCCCTTCTATCATGACCAATGGGGAAGGAAGAGTCCACAGATCATTGAAGTAATTCGTACGAAATGACGAGATTTGAAAAATATCAACCTTAGGCTGGTCTGATATGAACTTAATATCATCGAAAGGAGGCAGGTAATAAAAAGTACCCATCAAATGTGGGCACAAACCAACCCCTATGTTTATGATGTCACGTTGAGGGTTATCAATCATCGGGACCGTGGATGCCCCCGATGAAGGGTCAGGACGGGATAAAGACAATTGATCAATGGTCACTATCCAACCCTCATGTGGAAACAAAAATACCTAGAAAACTGTAGCGACCATTGCTTACATAGCATAGGTCCAAATCCTTCCTAACAAGAGATTGTAGTCGAGAGACGCATCGACCACTTCAACCTCGACGCACACGGTCTTATCTCCTAACTGCACAGGGAAAGAGGGGATGATGCCATGTGGTTGGAACAAATGACCATTGAAAGCAGTAAGAAGAGTCGGTGATGGAGACAAAACGGGTTGGCCTATGGCCTTCCAACACGCCAATGACATCATGCATGTCGAGGCGCCCTCATCAACCACCGTGCGGAAAATGCTCCAGGTAAAATTTTTCATGGTGTAAGCCACTACTATTTGAAATTCCACATGGTATGGGATACAGGGTTTTAAGTCAATCGTATCAAGCATGATCGTACCTGAATTACAAGTCTCAGCAGATCCTATGGAGGCTAACAGAGCCTTTCTCTAGGAAGGGTAGCTCTGGAGGACCTCCAAAGTAGACATCGCACAAGGGGTTTGAGACAAATCCTCCACCACATAGTAGTTTTGGGCGGACCTTGTGTTTGGATTGTGAGAAGATTTCTTGAACACACCTTTTGGGATGTGTGTCATTTTTTCTCCCAACGTCTTCTCGATTTGGAGAGGAAGAGGTGGGTTTTTGTCTTCTTTACTCTTCTCAGAGGTGTTTGGCATTCTGTAATCATGTTCTCTATTCGATATATAGGGATCACCTTTCTTCATATACACATTCGTGGACAAATGATTACTCGAAGATGGAGGGGGCCCTTGAATTCCCCCATCCGTGCTCAAAGAGGCTTGAGTTAAATTTTGCCCATGTTGAAATGGGTTCGTTAACACAATAGGCTTCTTCTGCACCAATAACTTTTGGGCCTTCGCATGCCGAGGGAACTGGTGATTTGGGTGGTATTCTGTGCATAGGTTACACAGATACTTCAACCTCTTCTTTTATGTGTTTCCCCCACCAACATTATTGGTAGTTTTCTTATCCCTCTTACCCTTATTTCACTGTTTCTTCTTTCCGTGAGGATGTTGGGTGGCCTTCAGGTTTGTTGATTGAACACTGTGTACATCCGACGTTTGGGTAGTGGGGGAAGCTAGACCAGTGGTCTGGCTCGATGCTTTCTACTGTATCGACAATTGTTGTAATTGTTTTGACAGCTGATTAGCGGGCTTGGTTTGTGCTGAACCAACAATACCATCGGCATGTGGTCCAACCCTCTGTCTAGTCTTGTCAAGTATTGACCATGGTTCATCTAGAAAAAAATTGTAAAGTAAACCAGACTAAGAGTAAATCAACTCTAGTTATTGAGCTCTCATTATTGCATCTTATTCGGAAAAAACTCTCGATGTTGCGACGTCTTTGGATAACTGGGGTACAAAAGACTTAAGGAACCACTCAAGTAGGAATGTTGGTGGGATTGAAACTTTTATCAAACTCTTCCGGCATCTCCATTCTTAGATGTGATCAAAGATATGGTCCGTCTTTGTCTGCTCAAAGTTGGCCAGCAATTCGGTGCCGACGTCGTATCTCATAGGTAATTGGAAATGGTTTAATAAATCCATTGCCAATTCACCAAAGGAAGAGTAGCTTGAGCGATTGATCTCAATGTACCATTTCACAACACTCCCTATGAGAGTGCGTTGAAACAAATGCAACTGAATGGAGTCCTCTTTCAATGAATTAGACAAGCACCAAAGATAAAAGGTAGTCACATGATCGCCTGGATATTCATTAGGCTTAACTTCGAACTTCAAAATGTCTGAAGGAAACTTGGTCGGCATAGGAGGCCAACGTGGATCGTGATAGATAGGGTCATTCAATAACCTTGTTAAGTCTAGCAAATGAAAATTTTCCAGAAACAGTAGTTTGGGGTTTTGATTATAACCATGGAAAAAGGGGCCCGGATTTTGATGGGCACCAGGTTTCCAGGAAAAGTTAGATTGTTGGCCAAGGTTCTGGTAAAAACCATGGCCATGAACAACATACGGATTTTGCGTTTGTTGAGACATCATCGACTGACTCCCATAATAGGATGTAGAAGGTTGGGCTTGCATTGCACTCCAAGGATTTTGGGAAGGGTTGCCCCCCGCTGATCTGACGGGCATAGGTACTGAGCCTTGCTCAGGGTTCCATTGGCTATGGAAGGGGTTTCCTCCAGTCGGCATCCCTGACAAGGGAAATAATCCCTGCCATGGATTCCAAGGTCCTTGTGGGGAAGTAATTCCTGGGTTTTCCCTTTGTGGAGGAATAATACCCTGCATAGAATTTTGTTGTCCATAACCGGGGTTGCCCCCGGTTGAGATGGTAGCTGACGAGAAAGAATTTTTACCAAATGTGCCAAACAAAGAGAATGACATCAAACCTACCAGCATGCTATAAGAAGGAATTCCTTGACTACCTTCTCCAAATGAGATAAAGTTTATGTTCGACCCGGCGGGATGCTGGTGAGCACCGTCGAGCGAAGGGGACGAAGGAGGTATATGACCTCCTCCATAAGGGAAAGTGTTATAGGAAGTTGAAGTGCCCCCCATGGATCCTTGCAAAGGATCGTTAGAGCTCCCTACTGCCATACCTAAAGTCTGTAGAGTGGAGTAGGAAAGGACAAAGTTCGTATTGAAGTCAGGCATCCCATATGAGAACGGAGGGCCTGTCGCACTCTGGATGAAAGGAGCAGTGATCGTCGCGATAGACAGAATTAGACCATTGCCCAAGGTAGAGGTGGTCGAGACCATGGTGGTCTAGTTTGAAGATGGTTGGTTAGGAGGTGGAACACCCACTTTAGTGACAGTCGTAGAGGGAATATGAGAATTCCCTGAAGAATTCGTAGAATTTGTTTCCATTGTTGCTTGTGACACTATCTGGCGCTCGTAAGGATAAACCTGTACGATGATGGGCATCGACATATCAGTGGTTGGAGGTTCGTATGGACCAATAACTTGCACTCCAAAGTCTGATATGGTTGGTTCCTTCAAAATCAAATGTTCTTCTCTCGAAGATGAATCGGGCACAGTTTCCTATGACCCGATCACGTCAAAAGACCCTTGTTGGTCTAGTCTTCGCCTTAGCGATGGTGGGGGTGGCTCCATATTGACCGATGGAAAGTTAAGAAGCCTTCGTGACTGGTAGAGCTACTAATCCTCCACTATGTGAGAAGATCAATGACACACTAGGGATTTCTATTAACGTTCAAGAACCATCCAACACTAAAAACATTCCCTATGAGATAAGACAAGAAGATCACTAGCTAGTTGGAAGAACAGTTACACCAACCAACACTAGAGAAACTTACCAGTGCAAGTACAACTCGAATACGGAAGCACCCTCTAGGTATAATATGCAAAGCATGGCCCGATGTCTATCCTAGGTACCACGGTATACCCCCGCAGTTACCTGTGTAAGTCTCTAAAATAAAGGCACCTAGGTTTCCATCACGCAAACAATCACCAGGGAGGTACAATCGACAATCGAGTGGACCGCAATGAGAAGGGTATCAAGCCCAAAACCTATCAAGGGTATCGAAAGCAAGTGTTCTGGAAGACAACTGAGGACCTTGAATAGATTCGAGACCCACTAAGCTCCGTGGAAAATGCGATCAACAGAATCCCAAGATAATCCCTCTATATGTGTTCCCCACTATGCTTAGTCCATCTTTGGAGGGGTTATCTCCGCTACCTTTCCACACGCGACCTTGTGTTTATCCCCTGTGTTAGAGAGGGGTCCCGGATAAATTTCACGATACTGGACTTTTTAGCACTCCCTAGCACAAACTCTTATGTTTTTTTTTTGTAGCCTTGAAGAGTTTCCTCTCCAATCCTAAATCAAAGCTCTAGCCTAGACTAGTTGATGGACCCTACAAACATAAAGTCTAGTTGATTTTAATTAATCGTTAATTTTTTTGTCTTGTCTTAAGTCAAAGGAAGCGGAAATGAAACTAGTGATGTATTTGGGAGACGAAGAAGAAAACAAATAGAAAGATGTAAACAAAATTACTTCTTCTTGACAAATTCAGATTTGCACATTTAAACTCTTTAACCAACTTTTCAAACTTCTTTTTTTCTAGGATCTTTTAACAGAAAACTCAAAACAAGATTTCACTCGACTACGAGCTACTTATTGTCCTAAGTCAATCAGCCAAGAACTTATGAAAGAATTATTTTCCTGATTATTAATGCAAACAACCAACTACTTAACCAAACAAAGAAAGTGAAATCTATATATTTTTTTTATTATGCTTCCGAAACAAGAATTTTAAAATGTATTCTTTCTTCTTTTCTGAAGAAAAAGGGGAAAAATAAAGACAAGACAAAACCAAGAAATGACTTTTGGCCCACCTGCGGATCACAAGGAGTCACTGACCAAACCCAAAAAGGATGATTTGAAAAGACTCACAGACTTGTCTCAAACCCAATAAAGAAAACACAAGAAATCTTTGAAAAAAGAAAAGCTAAAATGAAGTCAAACCTAAGCTACTAGTTTCTATAACAGAGACTAGGAATGGATCAAGAAACCCTTGAGAAGTACAAATTCTGATAGGCAAGAGGATGATTTCCCCTTATAAAAAACAAATTCTCAACACAAGCACACTACTGACACTTCAACAGCCAGCATATGTACGCAGGTTGTCCAAATGTAGGGCACATATGTACGCCTACAGGGTCACTACAGGCCACGTACACCTTTGTAACTTCTCAATAATGAAAACTAACAATCCAACAAATCAGGCAGGTAGTACTCGTATTGAAAACCAGAATCCCTTAAAGACACAAAAACTTACTTTGATAAAGAAAATGCAAGGATAATTTTGATAAAGAAAAGCTAATTTGAGGTTATACCTAGGCTACAAGATGCAACAACAAAGACCGGGACTAGATCTAGAAAACCCCTAAGAAGGATCACTTCTGACAGGGAAGAGGATGATTGCCTCTCCTTAAAAAAAAAAAAAACCTAAACTCAGGAACGCTACTGACACTTCAGCAGCCAGCGTATGTATGCGGACTGTCCAAAGGTAGGGTGTGTATGTATACTTGCAGGCTCACTGTAGGCCGTGTACACCTCTGTACCTTCCCAAAAAGGAAAACAACAATCAAGCAATCAAAGAAAGGAGCATTGGTATGGAAGACCAGAATCCCTACAAACTCAGACTCTTGCAAAAACTCAGAAAAAGGTAATCAAACCAATTTAAAAGCACCCAAAAAGTATCCCCAAAAAACCTTAGAGATCTTCCCCAGTATGGACGCCAATTCTGATGTGGGTGGAAAAACCCCCTACGGACTAGCACTAAGGGTTTTGTAATGCATGCAGAAATAACCGTCTAAAGTCTCCTACTTTTTACTATTATCCTGGAATAGACCCCACATTCATGCATAAAACACAAGGATAAAAGGATTCGGTAACTCTACCTTGAACTCAACATTTGGTGTCAATCCTTTTGCATTCGATTGCTCCTTGACTGCAAGTCTCCTCCCAAATCCAACCTGCATTCACAAACAGACAAACAAAGAACTACGAACATGCATCTTATATATGAATTAATGGGTTAGATGTTCTAATAAAATATAAATCAAAACTGAATATTGAACACCTCGTATGGCAGGACGGGAAAAGTAATTCTTTTTATTAACCTCACAAAAGTCACTTACAATGGTGAGATCGACTACTGCTCCTCAAATCTGGTCCTGGGCTTCTCTTCAACTGTGCACCAACTGCTTCCACATATGCTTCTCCTCTTCAGTTCTCACAAAATTGTTGCAAAAGATTGGGGCAAGGGGAATACTAAAAAGGGCATAGTTTCTTTGCTCTTATTTTTTCTCTCTTGAAATGGGACCCTTACCTCTTATTTTATAGGCTAAAAGAGGGTAGTTATTCGATTGAATGACTAGCTATGGGTGGTCAAACGGTTTATACAATTACCTGGAAATTTGTATTCCATCTGCAACTTTCTATTTTTTGTGCTTTTGTCAGTATACACGGGTTGTAATGGGTCAACTAGCGTATACACACGGGAAATAGTGGTGTAGGGCACATACATCTTCAAAATGATGGGTTTTATAAGAGTTGTTCAATGGTGGCTTGGCAAAAGTGGCAAGTGAGATGGCCTGATGCCAGGTATGCATGTCTGGTTCAAATTAGGGTTATAACAATTATTTACCTTCTAAAATATCTTAAACCACTTTGACTACTTTAACCTTTTGGGGCTTCTAGATGACTCATGAGGGTTCTCCAACTTCACATGGCCATAAATCTCTAACCTTGAGGAGTTATGTGATGTTCCACATACCAATAGAAATGGAATGGCATGTACTATCCATATAGAATAGTATTTCCTGAAAATATATCAAAACTCATACCATTATCCATCAAACAAACTTGGGTCCATTAACCAAACCTGGGTTCTCCAACTTCTCATGGCCATAACTCTCTAACCGTGAGGAGTTATGTGACGTTCCACATATCGACGAAATTGGAATGAAATGTAATACCAATATAGAATAATCTTACCTTAAAATATACTAAAACTCATACCATTATACATCAAACAAACTTGGGTCCATTACCCAAACCTTTGTGCTACCAGAATTCGCTACCAAACTTTTTCCAAGGGTTGACATCAATCATTAAGGGTTGAAATCAATCTAAAATATCACTCTACAATGGTTGACATCA
The DNA here is from genome assembly GCA_010110895.2 of Picea sitchensis. Classification (NCBI taxonomy): domain Eukaryota; kingdom Viridiplantae; phylum Streptophyta; class Pinopsida; order Pinales; family Pinaceae; genus Picea; species Picea sitchensis. Next base: position 240,041 of record SNQJ01S0001023.1, on the reverse strand, counting down.
ATGAAAACCAAAAATCCATACCAATTGCCCATCAAACTAATCCAACTTTCTGACAATTATATAGGAAAAAAACATTTTACCTTAAAAATCACCAAACTTTTATACAAACTATATCAAATCCTTATAAATGTGAATATTTTTACAAAAATATCGCCAAACATTTTATAGTTGGCATATGAAGGATTAGTAAGATTCGCCAAGGTTTCTACATTTTAAAATAAATTTTCATCCTTAAAATCATCCCTAATTGTAGGATCTGTTGAAGAGAGATATGGGCCTGAATCTAGAGAAGTTGGAGGGATTGGATCTTTATGGATAAGGGATAAGAAAGTGGAATTAGTGGCACCTCCTACTTTTGTTTTCTTTAAAGTGTAGTTAATCACCCTCGTTAGATCATATTTGATGAAGTCCCATAAATAATTGAAAAACCTTGTAGAAAACCCATTGGGTCCCCCCAAAGAGCTTGTATTATTTCTTCCTACCCAATTTATTTTGTAAGATAATTATTGTCCTCTATCGATATACAATATGGAATGTGATACAGAAATGTCTATTCACAATATTCTTCTCCCTATATAATAGGCTGGGTGTATAAATGATCATAATGTTGTATTGTGACCTCTTTTATTTGTGCGAAGCTTTGCAATGTTTGCTCAATCTTAGACTAAATTTTGGTGAATGTGTTTTTTTTTCTTTCTTTGTTTGGCTTGCTTGTGAAAGAAGGAGGTATTTGAATCACCATCCTAAAGCCAAAGGGCACATGATTTAAACCTCCAGTGTTTCTCTTTTTTCTGAAGTGTCACATGAAGGTTTTGAGAGGCTTCTTTTTCCTTGTTGAGGATTGCTTTGGTTACTTCTACATTTTCCATTTTATGTTGAATTTCTTCCAGTTATGATAGAAAAGAAGCTCTCTCCACAAAGGGAGGAATATAAGATTTCATTTCCCACTCTTTCAATGCATGTTTCACTAGTCTTAATTTTATTTCCCATATAAAATTCAAGGATCCATGAATGGAGGTGGTCCATATCTACAGAACAAGGGAGTTTACAGGGGAAGAATCAATACAAAGGAGATTGAATCAAAAGGGAATATAGCCAAAGTTTTGGGGTGGAGAGAGGGAGAGGGTAATTGGCTTATTATTAGAGTGGGAAAGGGGAAGAATGATAGAAGAGATGTCAAGAGGAAGAAGAAGAAGGTATTTATGTATAAGAAAAAGATCAAAGCACACAACAATGATAATGTCTTCCATTTTTTCCCTCATAGGATCACAGACAACTTCTTCCCCTCTTTTCTGAAGGGTTGCGATGGGTGTTCAATTCACCCGCTACTATGACTACTACGAATGTTGTTATTTCTAGAGTTTCCTTGATAGAAAAAAGGGAGTTCCAACATTCTATCTTTTCTAAATATCTATTTGGCATATAATTATTGAAAACAAAAAACTTGATAGCAGATTGTTTTCCTTTGAACACAGTGAGAATCCAATAGGTGGCACAGAAATATACCTCTAATTCCCATTGTTGGGGGTCCCATGGTGTGAGTATTTCTGAATATTCTCATGTGGATATTATTGCAACTCCTTCACTATTTCATATATCTTTCTTCACATTTATAAGTTCCACCGTGTCCTCCATTTTTTTTTTATCTTTAAGGATAATTACAAAGGGATTCTCAATTTTGATAATGTCTCTAAGGGCTTCGACCTTTATGTTGTTGTTGAAGCCTCTACAATTCTAGAAGAGAAATTTCATTGTCTAGGGGTAGCAAAGACCCGTCCGCTGGAGACGAGAAGATATGGACCTTTGTTTCCTTCTTTCCTTCCCTTGTTACTTAGTGATATTTCTATGGAATGTTTCCTTCTCTGATATTTCTCTTTGTTTGTTGTTTCTTAATGAGCATATTTGTTTGTTCTCCTCACTAATCACCTCGTTTTCTCCTACATTATTTCTCCTTCCTCAACTTCTTTCCATGACTTCCCTTTCGGGGGTACTTTTTCCACCAGAACTGGCTATTCTTCTTCTTGCATGAATTCTTGATTGAATTCTTGAAATGTTTTGTCCTCTCTTGAGTCTTCATCATTACCTTCTATGTCGTGAGAGGAGACTTCCATAGGTTGCCCACTTTCTGTGTTTGGGATCGAATCCATACATGCCTCAACTTCACATGTTATAGATGACTCTCATAGGATAGAGAAAGGATTTTTTGAGGGTGCCACAACCTTAGCTTGATACTGAGCATCTTTCTTTATTCCCCCATTATTTCCATCCTCATTTGTCTACTTTTGTGATGTAGATGGATTTTTACTAGGGTTTGAGGGGTAAGGGGCCTATCCTTTCTGCATACTAGATTTTTTCTTAACCTGTTACCACCCTTCCTCCTGGGTTTTTCCCTCCTCCTCCTAATTTGGTTTATTCTGAGGATAGTTCTAGGAAAAGTGGTCATATTCATGGAAATATTTACATTTAAAGGGGAGTTGTTCATAGTCTAGTTTTTGGGGATGAGACCAATTATCTAGGGTGAGTTTAATAGCTTCAAGAAGACATTTTTCAAGATCTATCTCAATGAAAATTAATGCACAAATAAACATTGAGGATTTTGGCTCTGATTGATCTATATAATTCCCAAGGGAGTCTCCAATTGTTTTCAACACCTCATCACCCTAGCAATGAAAGGGAAAGTGGGGTAGGAGAACCCACACAGGAACGACTGTTGAAATATCACTCTCATGATCAAAATATGGAGTACATAAGTTTAGATAGATCCCTCACAACCCAAAAAAATATGACCCATTTCAAAAAATCAAATCTCGATCTTGTTTAAGCTCAAAATAGAAGATATAAAATCCCCTACCAAAAAATAAATGGCTCGTTCACCCTTGAATCAATGGTTTCCATTTCTACGTAATCCAAAGATATCTATGTCGAGGAGAAGGAAATAAATCAGTGAATTGGACAACGAGAGATTTGGAGACATACAATAACACTTTATTACGAGTTGCTACATGGGGTATGGCAATTTCTGGAATTTGATCCATTTTCTTCACAAACTTGGAATGTGTGGGTCGAGTAGATGGGTTACCTAGAGAACCATCTAACTACTTGAAGGATGTGATATCTGCATCAAACTTAGAGGGGTGGGGGACTTCCCCATCCATGGTGAAGGCCAATCCATGTGCAAAGAGATGGAGGTGGATCACTAGGGTTTCCTTAGAAAAAACCGTAGAGCGTCTTCAAATGCATCATGCACATCCCTATTATTATACTAGGGTTTTTTTTACAAAATGTATAAGGGGAAAGTTTTTGGCATCCAGGAATATGGTATTTTAGAATTGCTAAGTGTATTTATTTGTTTATTCTATAGGAATGTTGACACTTATAATAGACCTAGACCCCTAATCTGTCCTTTGATACCAATATGTAACACAATCCAGACTCACTTATGGGCATATGCCACTATAATTCAACCTTTGTACACACTGTACAATTTAAAATTTATTTAACATGTCTTATATTTCCATAGCATACAAAATATGATACCATTTATTATATAATTGCATATTCCTAGCCTTACTATAGGTTGATAATTACACATAATCTTCTTTGATACCATAAATATGCACCATAGTAACCCTACCAAGTATAATTCCTTCACTAATGTACCCTTGGTATCATTATTCTAACTTGTCATGACTGCATAATGCATAACTACCATGAAATGTAGTATATAACATAACAAGAAAAACAATATAAAAAACATAAACACATATAAACATAAAGGACATATGTACACAAGATAAACACAACATTAAGAACATAAAATATAATCATAACACTTTTCTTTTATAAATGACACCAACTAGCTATAGACCTTAGACATTTTGCCTAGACATAGACACTATTGTTCTCTCTCTATGAATAGTAGGTCGCCCACAAGATGGAGATATGACTCCAGCAATGAAAAGGCTCTCTCTCTATGTCGACTAAGGTCTCACAAATAATACTAGGTTCAAACTAGGCTAGGGTACCAAACTCTAGTAGTAATTCCAACCACACTCTCATCCCCTTTAGCTTCCACAATCCAAGGAAGTGTACCCCCTTCTTTGCACCACAATCCCTTAGGATATCCCACTTCCCTTCCATGACACCATAAAAAACTAGACAAGAACTCTCACAGTTGTGGCTTTAGGAAATGCAATTTCTCTAGTCATGAGTCATGGAGTCTCTAGGTACCATCCATGCCTCACACCAAGGGAAACCTATCCCAAACAATTCTCCCTCAATGGCTCTATCCTTCCTCAAGGAAACAAAAGGAGAATTTTTCCAGTTAATCATACAGGATTCACCTAGAATCCTCAAGGTACTCAAGTCGTAGGGTCTTAGTGTTTCTCCAGGCTCACATCCAAGTAGAGTTCATAATAATTATTGGAATAGTCAAAATGAATGGATTTCTCACTGAGCCCAAAATGTATATATGCATGTCCCCTTTTTCACACAAGGCACTCTGAGAACTAAATTCCCACTTGTGAACTCGTTCCATTACTTGGGAACTTAGGATAAAATCATGACATAAGACTTAGGCTATGACTTAGCATTAATTTATTATATTTGACTTATCCCCTTGACTTAGACCCTTTCATTAAGCCCTTAACCTCCTTTTCCTCTTATGGAGTCTTATCCTCTACACTCATTTTCCTGACTTGGTCTGTAGCCTTGATGTATTTATACTAATATGTATAAGTGTGATTATAATGTACAATGCTAATCTCACTGGCCTTTCAACATATATCTCTATGGCCTAATATCACATAGGAATTCTCGTTCGAAACATATATACACATGCATTCTAGTCCAAAACATATATACATATGAACTCCAACTAAAATATATTGGATCACTAACCGATATAACACACACACACACACACATATATATATATATATATATATAT
>SNQJ01S0001023.1:207827-230478 GCA_010110895.2 Picea sitchensis | reverse complement strand
CATTGCTCACCAAACTCATCAACTAATTCCCAAATATGTTTGTGTATGCACCTCTGACTTGCAAAATTATGAAAAAAAATTGTATTTGAGTCACCGCCTCTGATCCATATCACTTTCCTTATTTGGCGCCATTTTTCCTCATTGTAACTTAGAACTTTATTTCTCTCATTTTCAAGATTCCCCAGTAATATTTCTTTTTCAATAGTTATGTCAATCTTACTTAACACTTGTAAGTGTTGTGATTTATAGACAAGCTAAAAAAATTAACTTTAATTTTTTATTATTGTTATGATTATATGAAATTAAATTGCATCATTTTATTGATTATTGAATAACATCATTGATCATTGATTTTAGATGCTTTAGATCTCTCATTAGATGAGAATGGAGGAATGAATGTATCCCAACTAATGTTCATATCTAGTCATGATAGGCATAAATATCTATTGATTGATTACATCAAAGCGACCATGTAAATCTTGTAACATTGAGTGATACACTCCAACTAAGAGGTAAGACTCTTTGTTTTCATAGTTATTGTGATTGGTTAACATAAAGTGTCTTTTAATAAGATAATATTAAAAAGGTGTGTGAGATTGGTCATACACTCCACCTAAGAGGTAATCCCTTTGTTTTCCTCGTTATTGTGATTAGTCAACATAAAGAGTCTTTTAATAATATAATATTCATGAGACAACTACATTTCTCCTATTCAAAAGGAAAAGTAGTGTAAGTACACATTTCTCATTCAAAATGTACAAGGAAGGAAATTTACGGAAGAGAATAGCGATATCAAAATTATTTTGTCTCCCTTTTGTAACTTTCAAGGCCCTTTTAACGCTTTGTTTTTTATAAAAACATGAACATCCCAATCAAGTTATTCACCATCCCATTATAAAAGTACTTTGTGAGGGGAACAAATCAAATTGATGAAAGCTAATAATTACATGAAATTAAAGTGTAATTATTCACTTTAGAGACACCTTTGATGAAGATTACGATTGATTCAATTGTCATAAATCACACCTCGAGTTTTGGGGTTTTGGGCTTTCTAAAAATCGTTTTCAAACTTTCAAAATTGTGTTTCTATCATTTTATTAGCATAGATCCATGTGAATGTTGAATGATGATTGTGAACAATGGTCATAAATTACACCTCGAGTTTTTGGCTTTCCAAAAATCGTTTTCAAACTTTCAAAATTGTGTTTCTAAAATTTTATTAGCATAGATCTATGTGAATGTGAAGTATGATTGTGAATCAAAATATAAATTTTTTTATGTTAATTAATTTATTTTATTTATAATGATTATTCGATATAGTTTTATGCAAATATATAAGTTAAAGCTTTCTTTGATCTATAAATAATAAGTGTATGGTTTACTTTTTTTATTATGGATGTTTTTTAAATTTAAATTGATTATTTTTAAATCACATGTTAAGTTCAATTGTTTTTAATTAAAAAAGTAATTTTTATTTTTATTTTTGTAATCAATTGTTAATGTTGTAATTCTAAGACATGATTGTTTGATCTATTTTTTTTTTTTATGATGTCAAGGCTAATGTTATATTAAGAATATAAATAGAATTCTATTTTATCAAGATAAACATTGTTAACTTTTTTATAAGGCCTAAGGTTAGATAACAATGCACTTTGTGTTAATCATAAAATATGAACAATAGGTGGAATCGACCATCTCAGGAGATAGCTTTGCAAAAACCCTAGCGAAAACCCCACTTTGTATGCGTTGACCCCCCCTGCAGATAGAACTATCGCACCCAAGGTAGTCGTGTTGCACCAGGCCGACATCACTGATCACACAAGATGAACTCAGAAGCAGGGGACAACCCCCCTCTTACAGGACTGTCATCGCCAACGATAGAGAAGGAATGCGGGTGAAGCGAACTGCCTTTGAGTTTTCAACTCACCTGTGAGATTAGCTCTTATCCAAGTAACATGGGTTCAATAAAGTAATGGAAGTTGAGCCGAACACGTCTCATCCAAATGCATCACGTGGAGGGAACCAGGGAAATGCATTCCCCAATCGGACAAACTACCAAGGTACGCCATTATCTCAACCAGAGTCGGTGAACACACCCATTTCATTAGGGATCATGCTCTCATTGGCAAGTTTATGGGCCTATGGCCTTCTGAAAGAGATCTCATGATATGGATCAAAGACTGGTGGAATCCCAAGGGAGACTACGAAGTGCAGCTCAGCTCAAAGGGGTTTTTCATGATCATCCTCTACAGTTTGGAAGATAAGGACAAGATTTTTGATAATGGGCCATACTTTTACAACTATGTTGGGTTATTCCTTAGGTTCTAGATGGACCATTTCAGCCCAGAGAAAGAATACTTCACAATGTCACCGGTATGGATAAGATTATATTCCCTATCACAGGAATTCTGGTTGGAGGAAATCCTCATGGGAATACGGGACACCGTGGGAATATATGTGAAATCTTTTGAGGCCACAAAGAAAAGGAAATACACTTCCTATGCTTGAATTTGTGTCTACATGGACATATTGAAGGCTCTACCAGGCTCAGTAACCCTAGAATATTAGGATGAGGACTGGAATCAAACAATGGACTATGAGCATTTTCTGTTCCACTGCAAAAAGTGCATTGAGCATAGTCACCTATTCTGTGACTGTCCTTTGAATGTCCAAAACCCAACAGCAGGAGAGGGGAAGCAAAAGGAAGGTTATACTACAGTTACAGGAAAGAAAAGACAACCCCTCATAAAACAAACTCAAGAAAGCACTCAGAATATCCCTACCAGAAACTCCTTCGACATTCTCAACCAACTCTCGAAGGAAGAGGAGGTAGGAAATCCGCACAAAAAAGACAACCAAGACAAGGAAAAGAGAAAATCCAAGAATCAAATGAAACCAACCAAAGAAAATCATCAAGAAATAATCCCAGCAACCCAGTAGAATGTGGACAAGCCAGAGGAGCGGGGGGACACTTTTATGCAACTCAATGAACAAGATCTGGCGGATATATATCTAGAAAAACTGGAGGAGGCCTTCAACAAAAAAGAACTGCAAACCATCCTAGTAGAACAACTCAGAAAGGTACATAATTGTTTTATTGATTCTACCGCAGGATCCACCTCAAGATTAGGGATCTCCTTAGACCCAGCCACTGAGCTAAAACGTACATCTCGTGAAAGCAAGCGTCGAGGCCACAAATCCACACATCAACTCATTAGGGAGGTAGGGAACTACATGATCAGCTCAGGGAAGATCGAGAGACTCACTGAAGGGTATCTCCATCCATCCCACGACTCATCATGAATAAGATCATAACATGGAATATAAGATGGCTTAATGGAAGATCCAAGCAAAGGACTCTTCAAGACAACATTTGTGTCGAGAATATAGATATTCTCCTTTTATAGGAAACAAAATGTTTCAGGGATGAAGTGGAGGACATATTTCAGCGTTGTTGGAGGACCTGTAAATCTCCTCATACAGACTCAAATAGGGTTGTGGGGGGCCTAGAAATATTGTGGAACCTAGCTACAGTCATCATAGACCAACCCTTTTCCACGGTGGGCATGCTTACGACTCACTTCAGAGTAATAGGGTCTAACAAAGAAGGGATGATTAAAAATGCTTACAAACCCCAAAGTACTCAAGACAAAGATCTGTTCATGGGAAGAATAACCACCATAAAGATGTTGATGGGATCATAGAACTAGTTGATTGGTGGTGACTTCAACATCATCCTCACGCTGGAGGAAAATACAGGAGGGACCAAGCGGCTAGACCGATATAGTGGTAAGTTTCGAACCTCGTAGATCAAATCAATTTAATAGATATAGAAACTAGAACTCGTATCTTCACCTGGTCTAACCACAGATCTGGGCATCAGCATGTGGCAAGTAGATTAGATTGTTTCCTCATCTAAGAATCACTTCTCTTGGAAGATCCGATCATCGAAGCCAACATCCTCCAAAAAGTTGGTTCGGATCATTGGTCAGTCTCGCTCTGCCTCGACACTGGGGCCATCCCCAAACTCAAACCCTTCGGATTCGAGAAGTTCTGACTCACTCACCCAGACTTCCAAAATATCTTAAAATCATGGTGGGAGCAAGCTGAAATAGATCATCGCACATGCATGTACAATTTCCAACAAAGGTTAAAACAATTCAAGGCACAACTAAAGAGATGGAACAAGAACGTATTTGGTAACATTTTTCAAAGGAAGCAAGAAGTTGAGAAACACTTGGAAACAATGCAAAAGGTCTTTATTACTGGAGAAAGAATGACAACCTTAATGATGGAGGAAGAGAAACTCTGAGCAGAACTGGAAGAGAGACAGGAACAAGAAGAAATACTCTGGAGGTAGAAATCCAGAGTACAATGGCTCAAGGAAGGAGAAAAGAACACTAAGTTCTTCCACAGATCCATGGTGCACAAAATATACATAAAAATACTCACTCAACTAGAAAACAACCATCGAAACCCCATCTGGGATCATGCAAAGCATAACGAAGGAATTGAAAGAATACTATAAAGATCTTCTAACGGAGCCCATCAAAGATAAAATTCCTGTTATTCGCAAGACCACAAGGCACATCCCCTCCCTGGTCACACAAGAAAATATGAAGCACTGACCAGGTCAATTACTCAAGAGGAAGTGGATCAAGCAGTCAAAGAGATGCCTCCAGGTAAAGCTCCTAGGTTAGACGACTTCACGACAAACTTCTTCCACTATTTTTGGTCGTTGATCACGGAAGAAGTTTGGAAAGTAGTTGAGTAATCCAGAACTTCAGGGAAAGTTCTCTTGGCCTTCAATGCCACCTTCCTCACTCTCATTCCAAAGGAATAAAGGGTCACACAACCTACGTCGTTTCATCCAATAGCACTATGCAATGTCATTTACAAAATCATCACTAAAGTCATTTCCCTGCGACTCAAACTGATCTTTCCATACATCATCTCCAAAGAGAAAGATGGATATGTGGAGGGAATGATAATCATGGATAGTGTCATCCTAGCACACAAGGTCATTCACTCCCTGAAATCAACAAGAATCCTAGGTATGCTCATCAAGCTCGACCTCTCTAAATATTTTGACAGAATAAGTTGGAAATACATGATCTCCCTCCTTGAAGCCTTTGGCTTTGATAATCTATGGGTGACATGGATCATGCAACTCACTTCCTCAGCCTTCTTCTCCATCCTTGTTAATAACATGCCCTCCCAACCCTTTTCTCCCTCCCATGGCATTCGACAAGGGGATCCCCTCTCCCCCTTCATTTTTTTTCATAATGGTGGAAATTCAAGGGTGCTACATCAAAGCCTCGGTTGAGGATGTCTCTCTCAAAGGCCTACCTCTCCACAACCTCCAACCAACCCCCTCACTTCATCAATTTTTCGATGACACCCTTCTGATGAATACCCCAACTACCTTGGAGGCTAATAAGCTCAAGAAAATCCTCACCGAATTTTCTGAATCTTCAGGAACTTCCTTAAACCTCAACAAGTCGCAACTATACTTCTTCAATACCCCAGTGGAAATTCAAAACCAAATTTACCATCTTCTGGGCATCCCTAAGAGCTCCCTTCCATCCAATTATTTAGGTGTTCCCCTCACAGGAGCGACTACACATAACATTTATTGGGACAACCTATTTCTTTCCATCTCTAATAGGCTCAGTAAATGGACCTTTAGATCACTTAATCTTGCAGCCCACCTGGTTCTTCTAAAGTCTTTTCTTCAAGCCCTGCCAACTTACCTCTTCACCACTCTAGGATCCCCCCAGTCTGTCATCAGAGCTATCAGAAACCTCCAACGTAGCTTCATGTGGCATGGACACCATCCAAACAAAAAATGGGTGCTGGTGGGATGGGATAAAATCTTCAGGCCCAAATCCCTAGGGGGACTGGGCCTCAGAGATCCAGGAAAACTCAATCGAGTAATGGGGGCAAAAATTTGATGGCACTGGCTCAAGCACATTAAAGAGATCTAGGCAAGAATTTGAAAAATGAAATATGCGCCCAATACCAAAGAAGAGATTCTAATCAGATTCAATGATTGGATCCATGGATCAAATATCTGGAACACAACTTGGAACATTAGATCACTCATACAGAAGCATGATTTATGGGAGATTAGGAATGGATAACACTCCCTATTTTGGAAAGCCTCCTGGCAGCAACAATCGCCCCTAACCTCCATAGAAGACCTCAACCCCCTTTATCAACAAATGTAATCAAGGGATTCCCTACACGTAAACGACCTATGGAAGGAAAATGCTCTGCAACACCCCTAGCATAGATGGAAAACTAAACCCCATGAGTTACACCTTCAGGTGGAAATGGATCTGCAGATCTGGAGGGACTATGTGAATCAGTGGAAAATACACATCAGGGAAGGATGGAAAATCCTCATATGGGGCCATTCCCAAACAGGTAACTTCTTATTTAAAGAAGCATACCATCTCCAAGAAAAACACCAAGGGAAACCGAAGGAGAACATATGGAGCAAAATATGGAATCCAAAGTTTTGGCCGAAAGTTTCGATTTTCCTCTGGATAATTTCCCAAAACTGCATACTCACTTGGGACAACCTTCAAAAACGAGGTTTTGTAGGCCCTTCAATCTATCCCCTCTGTCAACAATAGGAGGAGACAATGGAGCACTTACTAAACCATTCCAACCACAGTAAGGCCATTTGGGATATGGCATCACAATTAATGCGTCACTCAAACATAAACTGGGCCAACATCATGATGGGTGTTCTATATGCACTAAAAACACACTAAAAATCCTCAATTAAAATGTCAACTCGGGGTAAGTAAACTTAGAGTTGTAGCACTATATGTGCCAAGGAAGAAAGCCTAGAGGTAGTATAGTCTAACTAAGGAAATGAGCTATCTAAGGGCTAATCTATTCAAGAAAAGACTATTAATGATCAAACCCTAAAAATAAACTTAAACTATTTATCCTAAGTAACCTTTGAACAAAGGATCGATGGATAGTCCTAAGAAAGAAAATGGAAACCCTACTTAAAGCAAATTAACTTAATCATGACAATAAGCAAAAGAAAAATATCTACCTAATAAGCAATAACAACATCAAACTAATCTAATTAACCTACTCAAATTCAATAAGCAACTATCGTATTAAAGCAAGTAAATAGACAAGCAACAACCCTATCAAAGCAAGTAAATAAGCAAGCAACTACTAACTAACCTATGATAACTTCTACAACAAGTAAACTAATCAAGATTACTCAATAAGCAACTAATCAAACTAATAAGAAAGTGAACTCTATTCTTAAATTAAACTTCACAATTACTTCTAATTTATGAAAGGAAATCTTAATCTACTAAATTCAAAGAATCATGACAATAAAAGTAATCAACAACTACTCTTTAATCTACGATAAGAAAACTATTCTTTAATCTACCAAAGCAATAAGACTATTCTCTAATCTATAAAAGAAAGGAAACTATCCTCTAATCTATAAAAGGAAGAAAACTCAAATATAGTGTTGATGGTTATGTCTCCGATGTCTTATAATATCATGATGGCATTTAACAATTAACGATAACTCAAGAGGGATAAACTCAATATTGACTTCGATAGCAAAGTGAAAAGTGTGAATTAGACAATCCAATGAGAATTTATCCATTATAGAAGAAACATCAACTATCATGCATGTCCATGTGATTATTCAATCTATGCATTAATCATCAACAGTATAAAAACACTATTCTATTTAATTCAATTGCATTCTATGCTAATTAAGCAAATTCATACTACTTAGATTCATAACTGAAAACTAAACTCAATAATCAACTTTAAAATTGCAACTTATATCTAGAAAAGGAAATTGCATGAAATAAACTAAACTAATTATATTTTAACGAATTAAATTGCAAATGAAAAATACTCATAAAACATAAATTAAATCCTATTTCTATTTCAGCATATGACAAGATATTAAATGAACAAACTAGCTAACAAATAGATAGGCAAAACCAAACAACAATTAGATAAGCAAACTGAAAATGAAAACTAAAACTAACAACTATCCATCCACCGAAACTTGTCAAAGAAACCATAAACTAACTACTATGTTTTAACTCTGTTTTTAAACTTTATTTCAGCATATAAAAAATCTAACTATCATCTAATTATACACAGGGTTAGTAGCTAATAACTTGAAAGTTCATTTCCTATCAACTAAAAGATCATTGCATATTAACACTAGCCTCCATAATAACCTGCAAAACTAAACTAAAGTAATTAAATTATGAACAACAATTTACACAGTAAATAAACATAATAAAACTCATAAACAGGAAATAAAAGGAATGATGATTACACTATATAAATTCACAAGATAATTTACTAAATATTCACCTATACTACTGGTGGGCCCCCCAGCAGGTCGTGGCTACTCCTCAATGATAAATCACGAGCTTAAGCAACATAAATTCAACATTAAAATGAAAAATGCAATTTTACACAGTTTTAGCAAAATATGTTTGAAAATGGCAAAACAAAGTTGAACTATATTTTTCTCTCCTCTCACTATTTGTCTAACCACCGAGGTGGCATTTGTATATTTACAAGCTGAGAGGTCGATCACTGGAAGGGTCGACCTCCTCTAAAAACAACAAATCACATTCAATGGGTCTTAACCGTCGGTAGCTTCTAAAAACAAGGCTAGCCAATAAATGCCCATCATAACAACCCAATATGAGTTGTTAGAAGCTCAGTAGTTGGAGGCCATGAGAACAAAGAAAACCCATGTCTCTAATTCTCCCATCGCTGGCCGCCGATATGATAACCGCCAAATCTCCCATGGTTTTAGTGCAAAACGGAGTGCCGGATGGAGTGTCGGATGAAAAAATGACCCCCTGTGACAAACAAATCACAAATTATCTTCTTGGAATCATTAAAACATGATGAATTATACTCAAAACCATTATAAAACATCAATCATACATACCTGGTATGAGCCACGACGATTTAATACAAAAACCCTTCAAAACTCTTCAAAACAGGAAAATGCACATACAATATTGGCCAAAAAGGATCTAATCATCATCATTAAATTAACCATATCGCGGGCCCAACATTACCCCCACACCTAAGAGTTTGGAGGTCCCACTGCAAACAAAAAGGAATTGCTCCTCATGACTAAGCTTGTTGAGGAGGATCAACTTTAGAAGCTTTCCCTTCTTGCCGTGAAGATTTTGTCTTATGCCTCTTGTGTTTCTTCAATTGTGCCCTGAGGTTGAGGTTGGCTTTGGTCATCTCGTCAGCCAACCTTTGAAGGGAATTCACCTTTTCTTGGAGGACTACATTATCATGGTGAATATGCATGTCCATAGTCTTCCTATCTTCCAATTGTTGCAACAGCTAAAAATTCTCTTGTTCTAGTTTCTCACTGGTTGGAGCAGGATCATATATCTCGGAGGGAGGCTTAGATCCCTTGAAAGATGTATAAAGTCTATCATTCTTAGGAGTTGGGGTAGGCATCTATGAGGTAGGATTAATAGGGGGTTGATGAAGAGAAGTAGGTTCATATTTTGTCTTTCTTTGAGGCTTCAATTCATCTACGGACACTTCCCTAAGTCTTTTTTGAGGACTCTCGAGATCAGAGGACACTTGGATAGGGTCCGAAGTAGTCAGAGGTTTTGCATAAGGTTTTCCTCTTGTTCTTTGGGTACTCATTTGAAAGGTTCCTCTATTAAATCGATTATCTCCTCTCCTATTTGTGGGAACTGTAGGAAAGTCGTGTTGAATTACTTCTTGTATCTTTTTGGTTGTAGGATCAAGAGATATTGAAGGTATATGGAGATTAACAATAGGCTTCTTGGTCTTTTTTCCCAATGAGGATGCGTGGATATCAACAAGATTCTTGGATTTTTGTTATGGTAAAGAAATGGCTTGTGCAAGAGGGTTTGGAGTCCTTGGAGAATGGGATTTGGATGGATAAATAGTCCTTAGATCCAGTGTCTTTTTGCTAGTCTTGATTGTCAAGTGAGGGTTTGCAAATTGGTAAATGAACTCATCCCAATTTTTCCCCTATTTTTCCAATTCATCTAAAACAAGGAGTTTGATAATGCCATGGTGAAAGAGGTTGTTGTGGGGGTTGGTTACATTATTTCTCACTTGAGAAGACATCTTCTCCAATCTCTTTAAAAAGTAGAAGGGAAAATTCAATGGTTTATTGAACTGAAAGTGAGCTAACAATCGAAAGTTACAGGCTTTAAAGGTGGAATATCTACCTTCACATGTGATAAACCTAGTGATAACTATGAGAGGGTTGATTATATCCTCTTTTATCCACTCCTTGGAGTATCCTTTAGCTCTAGAGATGTTCTAAAATTCTGGTTTAAAAACCTTATTATAGCTTGATCATAGCAACTGGTGGTTTTTAAACCATCTATCCCCCACTCTTGGAAGCTTCGTGGCTGTGTCTATGGATTCCTTTGAGACCCCAAATGTGATAAACTCCATGCACATTGTCTTCCTATCAAAATCGAGGGGAAAATTCATTGATATGCTATCATCGTGGCCCTACAAGTGAGACAAAAACGACCCCCAGCCTGCGCGCAAAAATACTTCCCTACACTGTGAAAACTTAGGGATGGCGAAAAGGTCTGCATAGCAAGATGAATCATATCGTTTGGGCATCATGGTGGTGTGAAGGAATGGACAGAAGGAAAAATTCATAGAGGATAGGTGCAATTGGGCCAAGGAATGGCATGATTTAAATAGAGGCCGAGTGCAATTGAAACATGGGAACAAAATGAATAGAGGTTGAGCGTGTTTAAAACACAGGGGTGAATGCAAATGAGCAAAGGTGAATAGAAATGAGAAGAGGTGAATGTGAGGAATAATGGGATAACCCAATTCCATTTATGACTGCACCTAGAGTGGAATTGGTTGCACACATGCACACACGAGTTGCCATGTGTGAGCAATTTCGAATTTGAAGGCATGTTTTTGGGGGAAATCATAATGATACGAAGTTAGATCAATGTCCAAGTCTTTTGACTTGGAAATTTGATCATGAAAATGTCTAAGGTTTTCATCTTCAATCTTGATTTCCATGAACTAATTCAATTAAATGTCATTGATTCCTGGTTACCTGAAATTGTGGACATTTACTGGCGTATAATTTCATATGGCACTTCGTTCGGCACCTCATACGACACTTCATACAACACCTCATACGAAACTTCATACGACACTCCATATGGCACTTCATATGGTACCTCTGTACGAAATTCATTTTTACCTTTTGTAATGGATAGTATGCAGTCTTGGAATGGTTTTGATAGTCATAGTGATTAGGAGCAGAGGCTGAGTGTTCCATTATTATTGATTTTTCCACCATGCTTACTCAATCCCTTCACATAAGACATGTAATTTCAATTTTGCCATGAACAGCCTGTAACGAAAATAAACTAATAAAGTGGTCTGTTAAGGATATGTACAATAATTTATAACACACGGGGAATTTAGCATTTCAAAAATAAAATGATTGTTGACGTAATAACATGTATCATGAAAACAATGCATAAATTTTTACAAAGATTTACTTCTCTAGGCAATGATCATTTGTCAACTCATGAACCCCTCCCCCACACCTAAGTATTGTGACACCTCACAATAAAAAATATAGGAAACCAGTTAGTTCTCCCAATAGCCGAAGATTTACAGCTTGTTAAGTGTAGAGATAATTTTCGCAGATTGGTCTGATGAGATAGTTAGAAGATGGCCCCACCTATAGGATAGAACATCCTACATATAGATAAGAAGAGGTAGGCAAGAGAGTTTCAAGATAGTCTCAAAGCTAGTTCCCAATGGAAAATTTATGGATTTCATTAACCTTAACTTAACCATACATACTTCATGTCATCTTTGTCTACAAGTAATGTCATACATCAGGAAAAGTTTAAATTTATTATTTATTTTTTGTCAGATTACCATCCTTGCTAGGTAGAATGCACCGCTGCCAGCAATCCTGTTCAATACTCCGGCAGGTTTACCTAGTCATACCACATGCCAACAAACCTTTTCAGTATCTCAACGGTTTAGCCTCTTACATTCTCAGAGATTGGCCCTCCATCTTTTGATATTTTAGTATAATATTGCTTTGTGCAAGAAGATGGGGGGACAACTTCGAAAATAACTTCTTTTTTCAATTGGGATGGTATTTATGTTAGAGGATGACTTTTCGTTATATTCCTTAGTGATTGTCTTGATGTGAGGGGTACTTAAGCGGATGTGGCCTATCTAAAGATATGATGTAATCAGGCTATTTAGTTTGTAGTGGATGGTACCATTGAGAAAGAACAAAAAGGTATCTCTAGGCTCAACTCACTTTCTTCTTTTGTAAGTTATTGTGATGTTTCCATGACTAACTGCTAATCAGACCTCCTTGTTACTTTTTTATAAAGATACTTTAATCACTTACTTGGGTTTCTTGGGATAACTATATGAGAGACCTCTAAGCTTGATGGTTACAGTATCACTTCCTTATATAGTGGTGAATATTTTCAAGAGCAACTACTTTTTAAAATTCCTTAAGAAAAAGAGAAGATGATTTTTTTTGCAAAAATATGTCTAATTATAGCATGTCAATATTCATTTGATGCTTGGCAGACAACAAGGTTCAAGTATAGAAATGTTTTGAAGAACAATTCTTCTTTTATATTTCCTTGAACCGTCTACTCCTGGTGAAATAAATACCTACAGAAATCTCTATAATTTCTTATCAACAAAATTCAAAACTATTTACATATGTACAGTAGAAAATTCAGAAAACATTCAAGAACAAGGGGGAACTTGCAACCCGACATTATGAAGAGGTTGGGTTGGCTTGTTATTCAGGTTGGGCACTGGTTGTGCTGGTAATAGTGTTGGTCCTGGGGAGCTTGCATTATGATATTGTTGGGGTTGTTGTTGTGGAATAGAAGGTAAAGGGGGTGGAACAAAACCTGGCAGAAGCTGCGGAGTGTTCGATGGAAACTGAGGATAAGGATGGTTGGACATAGGGATAGGTGGAGCTTGAGGGTTTCATTGGTTAAGCCTTCCTATCCATACTTGAAGCCAAGGATGTTGGTACCGTTCAAACCAATTTTTCCAACTTGATGAGTTCCACTGTTATTGTTGTTGATAATAGGGTGGAACTTGAGATTGTGGATCTGGGTATGTGTGTTGGTTCCTAGGATGCCATGGCCTCCTAGGTGCATAAGAGGATTCCCAAGGATCCCCACTCTTATAGATGGCTAACAAATCGGACAATGATGGACATTTTTCAGTTGAATGGTATTTTGTGTAGAAGCCACAAAATGAAATGTTATTTAATGGGCATTCCCTTGAGGAATGCTTCCTCCTGCATCTTGGGAAATATATGATTATTGCTTCATTTTCCTCCTCCTGTTTCTTTTTATTTTTTAGGGTGTTGAACTGGGAAGCTATTGTGCTTAAGATATCTATCTTGAATTTCTCTAAAAGGTTCCCTATTTCATCTCTTGTGATACCATCTGAACTAACTGGTTTTAAGTTTCTATTATAAGGGTCCTGAACATTCTTTCTTGTTTCAGCTCTACTCCTCGAGTAATTATTACACATTTCACATATTTCGGAAAATGGTTTATGTGATATTTCACCTGATGCCATCAGGTTAAGCATCTCTAGGTATTCTTCCGAAATTCCCTTAAGGAAAAGAGCCCTAACTGCATCCTCTGGGAGGTCATGCTATTTTGACTTATGGGAGATGTATGCAAACCGTTCCATATAATCTTCGAGGGTCTCATCTTCTAACTATTAGATTTTGAAAATATCATTACAAGACTCCTTAGTCTTGCAGTAGTCTTGGTACTTCTTAAGAAATATATCTTTCATGGCTTCCCAAGACCTAATACTGGATTCTCCCAACCCCATGAACCATCTTAGTGCAGAGTCTTTGAGGGTGGCAGGAAAGAGTTTTAGTTTCTAGGAATCTTGTAAGCAGTTGTAGCTCCTACACAAGATGTCAAATTCAAATAGGAAGGTATATGGATCTTCACTTCTTTTACCATAAAAGGTGGGCAATGCTGAGAGGGGAATATTTTTCATATTGACATTTGGGGTGGTGTCCAAAATTGGAAACCCGAAGGTAGTTTTGGTTTGGTTTCCAACTTCTTCTTCCTCCTTGTGTCTTACATTGTTGTGATCCCCCTAATCATCCATACTAGTTTGGTTTCCAAAAAGAGAGTACCTAGGTGGTTTTATCTTTGAATAGAACAAGGTTTCCATTTGATGGAAAGGTCTTCCTACTAATTGGATGTTTGGGACTCTACTCAAGTCGGTTGATATTATTGGTGCCAAAGTTTCTATGTCAACTTGAGAGACAATTATGTTGGTTCAACTACAAAACAAGGTATTCACCTGTTTAGGGTTTATGATGTCTTCAAAGTTAGGATCTCCTGATGGTGGTAAGAAAACAAAGGTTGTATTGTTTGGTTCTGCGGAAGGATCGAGTGGTCTTGACTCTTGTTCCACTATTACTGATGCTTCAATTTTTTTTTCTATAGTGCTCCCTGTCTTAGTCTCTTCAAAGACAACTTTATCTCTTTGGGTTGATTTAGATCTTGTTTTTTGGTATCAGTTTGCGGAATTTGTGAGTGGAACATTCCTTCCCCCAAAAAGATCGGAATGAACCTTGGTTGAAAGGCCTGATTTAGATTTAATGTATCTACCTTTTGGGTCTCTAGGTATGTTCATGAAAGAAAACAAAAAGAAAAAGAAAAACTACCATTGGGTTTGGGGGAACCTGCTATAGCAGATGCACATGTTCTTACCTCTCGTATTAAAGTCCCCCCACCACCAAACTAATGCTAAGGTTTAGAAATGATCTATTTCCTGCCTTGAGACAACTCCCCGGCAACAACGCCAAAAATGATGGGTGTTCTATATGCACTAAAAACACACTAAAACCCTCAATTAAATTGTCAACTCAGGGTAAGTAAAATTAGAGTTGTAGCACTATATGTGCCAAGGTAGAAAGGCTAGAGGTAGTATAGCTTAACTAAGGAAATGGGCTATCTAAGGGCTAATCTATTCAAGCAAAGACTATTAATGATCAAACCCTACAAAGAAACTTAAACTATTTATCCTAAGTAACCTTTGAACAAAGGATCGATGGATAGTACTAAGAAAGCAAATGGAAACCCTACTTAAAGAAAATTAACTTAATCATGACAAAAATCAAAAGAAAAATATCTACCTAATAAGAAATAACAACATCAAACTAATCTAATTAACCTACTCAAATTCAATAAGCAACTATCCTTTTAAATCAAGTAAATAGACAAGAAACTACCTTATCAAAGCAAGTAAATAAGCAAGCAACCACTAAATAACCTATGATAACTTCTACAGCAAGTAACCTAATCAAGATTACTCAATAAGCAACTAATCAAATTAATAAGCAAGTGAACTATATTATTAAATTAAACTTCACAATTACTTCTAATTTACGAAAGGAAATCTTAATCTACTAAATTCAAAGCATCATGACAATAACAGTAATCAACAACTACTCTTTAATCTACGATAAGAAAACTATTCTTTAATCTACCAAAGCAAGAAGACTATTCTCTAATCTATAAAAGAAAGGAAACTATCCTCTAATCTATAAAAGCAAGAAAATTCAAATATAGGGTTGATGGTTATGTCTCCGGTATCTTATAATATCACGATGGCATTTAACAATTAACGATAACTCAAGAGGGATAAACTCAATATTGACTTTGATAGCAAAGTGAAAAGTGTGAATTAGACAATCCAATGAGAATTTAGCCATTATAGAAGCAACATCAACTATCCTGCATATCCATGTGATTATTCAATCTATGCATTAATCATCAACAATATAAAAACACTATTCTATTTAATTCAATTGCATTCTATGCTAATTAAGAAAATTCATACTACTTAGATTCATAACTGAAAACTAAACTCAATAATCAACTTTAAAATTGCAACCTAGATCTAGAAAAGAAAATTGCATGAAATAAACTAAACTAATTCTATTTTAACGAATTAAATTGCAAATGGAAAATACTCATAAAACATAAATTAAATCATATTTCTATTTCAACATATGACAAGAAATTAAATGAGAAAACTAAATAACAACTAGATAGGCAAAACTAAACAACAATTAGATAAGCAAACTAAAAATGAAAATTAAAACTAACAACTATCCATCCACCGAAACTTGTCAAAGAAACCATAAACTAATTACTATGTTTTAACTCTGTTTTTAAACTTTATTTCAGCATATGAAAAATCTAACTATCATCTAATTATACATAGGGTTAGTAGCTAATAACTTGCAAGTTCATTTCCTATCAACTAAAAGATCATTGCATATTAACACTAGCCTCCATAATAACCTGCAAAACTAAACTAAAGTAATTAAATTATGAACAACAATTTACACAGTAAATAAACATAATAAAACTCATAAACATGAAGTAAAAGGAATGATGATTACACTATATAAATTCACAAGCTAATTGACTAAATATTCACCTAGACTGTTGGTGGGCCCCCCAGCAGGTCATGGCTACTCCTCAACGATAAATCACAAGCTCAAGCAACACGAATTCTACATTAAAATGAAAAATGCAGTTTTACACAGTTTTAGCAAAATATCTCTGAAAATGGCAAAACAGAGCTGAACTATATTTTTCTCTCCTCTCACTATTTGTCTGATCACCGAGGTGGTATTTATAGATTTATAAGCTGAGAGGTCGACCATTGGAAGGGTCAAACTCCTTTAAAAATAACAAATCACATTCAATGCGTCTTAACCATCGATGGCTTCTAGAAACAAGGTGAGCCAATAACCGCCCAACATAACAAGCCAATCTGAGTTGTTAGAAGCTTAGTAGTTGGAGGCCATGAGCACAAAGAAAACCCATGTCTCTGATTCGCCCATCACTGGCCGCCGATATGATAACCGCTAAATTTCCCATGGTTTTAGTGCATGATGGAGTGCACGACAGAGTGCCAGATGGAGTACCGGACGGAGTGTCGGATCCAAAAATGACTTGTGATTTTTCCCTGTTACAAACAAATCACAAATTATCTTCTTAGAATCATTAAAATAGGTTGAATTATACTCAAAACCATCATAGAACATCAATCATACGTACCTGGTATGAGCCACGACAATTTAATACAAAAACCCTTCAATACTCTTCAAAACAAGAAAATGCACATACAATATTGTCCAAAAAGGATATAATCATCATCATTAACTTAACCATATCACAGGCCCAACACATCATAAGAACCATTGAAAATTGGGATTCAATCTCCTACCAAAATCCAATTCTTGACCGCATCTGGTAGCTAATACCAGGCTTCAAAGTTTGGAAAATTTGGAAAGAATGAAATAAAATATTTTTTCACTCCATTTCCTGCCCCCCTCACTCAACATGGGAAGGGATCCTAAACCTTATTCGGGAAATGATCAAAGTTGAGCACTAGAACCAGGAGGACCTCAAATGCAATCCTGGGGAATGTCACATCCTACAGGTCTAGAAGCTAAATATCATTGATGATTCAAGAAAGGAGGATACTTGCAATACTAAGATCGGTCGTAGTCTAAGCACTTGGTCCCCTCCCCCCCAGGTTTTGTTAAACTAAAATTTGATGGTGCTTCAAAGGGTAATCCGGGGTTGGTGGGTTTTGGAGCGATTCTAAGAGACTGTGAGGGGAAACTTCTTCACTACGCAGCATGATATTTTGGACTCAATACAAACAATGCTGCAGAACTCTAGAGCCTACTTAGGGGGGTCAAGTTAACAATTGGTCACAACATCTTCTAGCTCATAGTGGAAGGGGATTCCTAGATCATCATCTAGCTCATCACCAAAAACATTCATAGTTCACACCCCTTAGATATCTCACCCAGCTGGAGATTACTAGGACTACTTGAAGACTTCAAATCCCTCATACATCCCCATCTCATTCTTATCCCTTCCCATGTGAAAAGAGATGCTAACAAAATTGCAGATGGTTTGGAAAACAAGGGAGTGTACTCAAAGGAAGAGCTAATCTAATGGAACACTCAAACATCTCAGTCGACCATGCTACTAGGTCGTTGTCTGGATCTCTATAGAAGAGATTATCCCAACTTGGATGGGGTTCCACGTAGCATAAGGAGGCCACACATCCATCCCATGAAATCAGCCATAAATATGGCCACCCACCATCCCTCACCCCAGTCTTGAATGGAGGGTGACCACAAAATATTGCAGAGGAAGGGAGGACTTCTCCCTTGCGTCTAATTAATGGAGGCCTCGTTGATTAATGGCAGGAGGGGGGTGTTGAGTATGGGTGGTTGCATTACAGTCATGTCTATCCCTAGGTTATCTATCCATCTTAGCCATGGCTTGCAACACTTTGCCTCTGCACTTTGTCACCTCACTCTACCCGAGAATTGGGTTTTGGTACAATTGGTTCTCTTGGTTTTAGTCTAGTTGTTTCTTCGCCCCCTAGGCTCTGCCATGTCGAGAGAGAGAGGAAAGAGGAAAGACCAGGAAAGGCCCTTCCTGGTTCAATCATGTAGTTAGTAAAAGACACCTGCATAATCTGGAGTGGGCTCTTTCAATTTCTCGGACACAACGAATTGTGCATCCTCATACTCCTTCAATGGCCTTCATGGAGGAGGAATTCCAAGAGGAACCAATCCAAGTTCCAACAAAATCCCTCCTCTACACGGTCCCAGATGACTACTTGCACCCTAACACCAGTAAGGCAGATATAGGTGCAGAGGCGGCCATGGAAGGCGCCACATGCATTTTTCAGGAGGAATTCCTAGAAGAATTCCTCCACATGGCCCTAGATACGTACATTCACCCCAGCACTAGCGGGGTGGTTACAGGAGCAACGACGACTACGAAGAGAGCCACTTTCACTATGCAAGAGGAATTCCCCATCTCGACGCCTCCACCGATGAACGTAGTTAGGGAATGCGACCAGGCTCCCCCAAGCCTCTTCAGCCCAGAGTAGCTGGAGCTTATTTTTGACATCATATGTTATATGGCGTACAAACTTCATTGAGACACCCTCATCAACAACCGCATTGACATGTTGTTCAATGCCTTCTCGAACGAACCAACCAAGAAGAGGTTCCCGACCTGTGCGCAACCCTTCGTGCTCCAGCCCAGCAATGGCATCCTTCATAGTGGCTCTTTAGATAACAGGTTCCATGCTTCTCAAATCCCTGCTAATGTCTAGATTTTCACAGTTCTCTGAGCTCCACCAGTAGGGTGATGGCATTTTTTTCTTGTCAACCTAGTCTGGGACTTTGCTCATTTCTTTCCTAGTTTTAATTTTTCAAAGTTTATTAATATGTTTATCTTACACAGACAGTTCTTTCAGCACTACCATCCACCACTTTCTCTGGTTTCCAATTGGCAAGGCAAGTGGTGGATTCCCCTTTTTGGCCGAAAGCGTAATAGGAAGCCACCTATTTCAATTTCCAATAGTTTGGCAAAATAGGTGGCAGGCCAGTGACATGTATCAATTTTGTATAGTGATAGCTCATTAATAGGAATTACCTCTTTTTATTTACAAAAACAAAACAATGCACTTTGTGTTCCTTTTAAATGTGCAATATTAACACTTTTCATATCATATATTTGCTCATTCATAAGATGTATTCATAAATTCAAATAACAATTAAGAACCATGGAACTTTGTTCTAGATGAACATTGTTAACCTTTTTATATGTCCTAAGGCTAGATAACAATGCACTTTGTGTTCCTTTTAAATGTGAAATATTAACACTTTCCATATCTTCATAAGATATATTCATAAATTCAAAGGACAATTAAGAACCATGGAACTTTGTTCTAGCCATGTTTTCATGGAAACAATGAGACATTAAACATACACACATATATATATATTGACTGTATAAAGGTGGTTTCACTTTGTAGGTAAATTATATAAGGCATGACTTACAATGTGCATTTATAAATAGAGGCTTAGATGGTTGTAGGAAGGTGCTTTATTCTAGTCAATGCTTCCCAATAAAAAGACCAATGTAAATGTTTATATCAGTAGGTGGTGGTTCTAATATATGTCAAAGTGCACAAGCTTGGGGGTATATGGTTGTAGCATGCTATTGCACAAAATTCAAATCCATATAGTAGGCCAATGAACCCATAAATGAACAATTATTGTTGTAGGTTGACCAACAATGTGTTTTGGGATAAATTGAGTAGTATCTTATTGTATACACAAAAAACACTCAAAAGAATTAACTCAACAAACAAAGTAAAGAGTAATCAACTTGACTAGGCTGTAAGTAAGTAAGTAAAATGTACACAACACTTAAAAAAACTCCAATAGTAATTTCAACCATTAGTCTAGCAATCAAATGATTGGCTCATTGGGAATTGTTTTTACTTTTGTAGTTTAACCATGAAGTGAATTAACAAGAATGGAAATGATGTATATGAATATATATTTTAACAACCAATGATTTAACGATCACAACTACATATTTATTAAAAACACCATGAACAACCGATATAACCTTGGAAACCCAAATGGGAAAACCAACAAATATGGCTTCTATTCGTGCTAAGGGAATTACAAATGGGAGCTATGCATTCTCCATTAGGTATTTCATGTATTCCTACTAATTGGCAATATTTTATAGATTGTGGTTTTCGCTCAGAGATAATATTTATTCATCATAGATAATCTCAAACTCTTCTTCATCATCCTATCTATGAAGAAATTTCCTCTTTTTGAGTCCTTCATCCTTTTACAAATATCCATGCTTCTTCCCATGTTTCATTTTTCCCATCTCTCCTGAGTTATGTTTTCACTGTTCAAGGCATTACATATTGTAATGCTATTTTGGAATGCCAACCATCAAATAATTAATTTCATCTTCATGTGGCATTTTATCCCATATCCTAGGGATAACTAAGGAGATCATGTCTCGAGGCCCACAGGTCCTATACATGGACTGACGAGAGCCAAACGACTTTAGCTTGGCTCTAGAGGGTCCATCGTTGCTTCAGTGCATCTTGTCTATCAGCAACAACAACATTCATCCAACCAGCCTGGTCCTGAAGTAGCAGTGGGTCTTGCTCCATGAGGACCATGCCCGGTGGAAAGGTACATATGGGGATATGATTAGATCATACCTCCATGGGGTTGAAAGCCCACAAATGGATGTTGTGACCCTAGACAAGGGCAGAGAGATTTTATAGACTTTCACCTGGAAAAATGAAGGATGTTTCATCGGAGACACTTTGACATACCTAGACCCAAGAGGGGTCTTTCTCTTCCACCTAGATGTTGGCATTGGGAGGCCCATGACATCACCATTGTGACCCTATATGTCACCCAGCGTCAGGATTGGCATTATGGAGGCAGTTGTGTACTAATTGACACATGTGGCATCATCTAGGGGCTTGGAAAGCCTAACTTTTTGTAGATGATGCCCAATGTTTCACCAGGAGGCTCAATGTCACCCTAGAATAGCATGGCGTCACCTCTAAAGATGATTTTAGGGTTTAATTATTTGAATTTGTGTAAAAGCTAGACTTTTCATGTAATTTGTCCATGTTGGCCTTTTGATGACCTACAATTAATTAAAGGTCATAATTATTGTATAAATAGAGAGATAAAACTCTCATTTTTTCATGATTCCCTCATCACACAAGTGGTGGTATGAAATTTGGCACTCTTTAAGGGTTATTGGCTGAAATTTAGTGGTGTGCACTTCTTGGAGGAGGCAAATCTTGGTGTATTTTGGCAAATTTTCATGTGGAGGATCTTCAACTAGGGTTTATGCTTGATTATTCTTGATGAACTAAGTGAAAAATATGAATTTATTTATTTTGAATCAATTCTTATGGTGAATTTACTTGTTTCATGTCTAAGATTATGAAATTTCTTGCTTAAAACCCTAGGAGAAAGACATATGTTACTATCTTTTTCTCTATAGTCTTCCACTTGCTAAAATTTCTTGAAAGGCACCTATATAGAAGTGGATACTAGAGCAATACCATTGTAGAACTATAGTAACCCTACTTCCTTTCCTATTGCATATTTTATTTCAATTTGTCTAAGGAAAAGAGAAATCACTAGGGCCTAATTTTTGTTACTTTTTAGCAATTATCTCTAGGAGTTGAATTTTTTAGGCCTTGGGCTACCAACACCTCTCTCATCCTCTCCATCCTCTTTGACTAAATATTATTATTGTTATCTTCCTCTAAGAATTTTTGCAACCATAATTGACTCCATTACCCTAGAAAGGAAGTAGTCTACCATTTACAAGTGTTGATTGATCAAACAATTTTAAGAACCTCTTCTCTTGAACATATACTAACATCTACTAACCTTAGATTATCCTAAATCATTAACCTACTTGCTGTTGTTGCAAAATATTTCTACAACCATCTAACAACAACAAATTAACCCTAAAAGTGACATGTTATTGTTGGATCATGTTGTCATTGATGCCAATGGTTTGATTGATTGATGTCATTGATTGATGTCAAGTGATTGATTGATGTCAAAGGATTGATTGATTGATGATTGATGTAATATAATATGTATTGTCCTTGATGA
>SNQJ01S0001023.1:175472-207591 GCA_010110895.2 Picea sitchensis | reverse complement strand
GTTTTGTATTGTGTATTTGTGGTTATATTTTGATGTTATCTTGAATGAAATCATATATGATAAATTATTGATAACTTAATGTTTACATGTTAAGGTTGAAAATGGTAAAAAGTGCTCAATGTTGATTCACCCCCCCTCTCAGTATTGGTGAATATTCCAACAATTGGAATAAGAGAAGGTCCTTCAAAAACAATCTAACCGCTGGAAGGTAGATCATGGAGTGCACTAAAAATGGAATGTCATTAT
The DNA here is from genome assembly GCA_010110895.2 of Picea sitchensis. Classification (NCBI taxonomy): domain Eukaryota; kingdom Viridiplantae; phylum Streptophyta; class Pinopsida; order Pinales; family Pinaceae; genus Picea; species Picea sitchensis. Next base: position 207,345 of record SNQJ01S0001023.1, on the reverse strand, counting down.
TTTATGGTCAGAACATTTCCTTCTGGAGAATAAGGATGAAAATTTTTGTGCAAGCATAGGGATTTGATGTCTGGCAAGCAATAGAAGATAGATATAAGGCACTGACCACTCCCCCAATAAAGAAAGATTGAATGAAGCTGAGTGAAAACAATTTGAAGGCTAAAAATGCTATTCTGAATGGCCTGGTTGATGCAATATATGTCAAGTTTATGCTGTGTAACTCTATAAGGTATATTTGGGATAAACTTTAAAATGTCTATGAAGGAGATGAAAAAGTCAAAGGGGCCAAGCTTCAAACTTATAGAGGTCAATTTGAACAAATGAAAATGAAGGAAGATGATGATATTGTAGCTTACTTTCTATGAGTTGATGAAATAGTGAATGTTATTAAAGGCATGGGAGAATAAATTCAAGAACTAGTAATTGTTCAAAAGGTACTAAGGTATCGTCTAATGAGATTTGACCCTAAGATTTCATCCCTAGAAGAAAGAGAAGATCTTTCTATGTTGAACATGGATGAGCTACATGGAATAATTACAACTTATGAAATGATAACAAAACATGATAATCCATCCAATAAGGAAACAACTTTCAAAGCATCCAAGAAGGCAAGAAAGAATAAGAAAAACTCTAAGTCAAATTGTAGTTGTAGCGATGATTCAGATGAAGATGAAGAAATAACCAACTTCGTGAGGAGGCTGAAGAGAGGAAATGGAAAGTACAAAGGTAATATTCCCTTAATGTGTTTTAATTCTATTAAAATTGGTCATTTTGAGTCCATATTTCCTTAAGATAAAAATTCAGAAAGTGATGAAGAAGAAGTTGCCAAGAAAAAAAAAATATCAAAAGGGAAACAAGAAAGAAAATAAAAGAAAATTCTTCAAGAAAAGCCCCTACTCAAAAGAATATAGTTCCTCCACTGATGAGGATAATGATAGTGACATTGATTAAGAAATAGAGTTCTTTATGAAAATGGAAACTAAGAAAGGAACCCTTGAAAATGATTAAGAGTATTATGAAGAAGAAGGTGAAGTAGATCTTGAGGTAGAACTAATTTTTGCTTTAAGTGAGCTAAAAGGGGAAATGAATAAAAACAAGTCCCTGAAGGAAGAATTGATCAAGATAAATGAAGGTTCTTAAAATCCCAACAAAAAAATCTAAATAAGTCCAGTAGATTATTAAAAATCTAGAGGTCTAGTTAGAAGAATCCAAAAGGATTGAAAAAACACTCAAAAACTAGTTGGAAGAAAAGCATAAAATAAACGATTCTTTGAAAGATGAAATTAATAAAAAAGAAAGAAGACTTGAATAAGAAACCATCTCTTTCAAAACCCAAATTGAAGAAGAAAAGAGAAAAAAATAAGTAATGAATATCTAAATGATGAATAAAGAAGAAGATTATGAGAATATTAAAGAAGAAGTCGTCACATCAAGGGTTGGTGTTTTCAAGATAAAAAAAAAAACTTGAAGAGCTCTCAAGTACTAAAAGATATTCTCAATTGTCAAAGGTTACCCTTCAATAGAGTAGGTATTGGATACATTGGTGAGGAATCATGCAAAGAATATGCAGATGCCAATCTAAGCAGTAACATCAAAGAGAGAGAAATCTCCACACAACCAATAATTAAATTTCAAGAGAAGTGTTCCATATTTATGGAAATAAAGAATGAAGAGAAGGCTAAGCTCTATGCAAACATTCTCAAAGGAAGGAATCATGGTTAGAAAGATTCAAAGATGGATGAATGAAAAAGAGGTGTATCTCCAAGAAGAACTTCTACCTCTAGGTATGAAAGAAGATTCAATCATTGTGAAGGAAACAAAAAAGAGAAGATCGTGATCAACTAAGGCATGAATTCAGAAGGAATACATCACAAAGAGGATCATTGGCTCCCATGTATCAAAGTTTCTTTCCTGGTTATTTTTTTACTTGTAATAACTTTGGACATAAAGCTGTATATTTCAGATCATATGGAAGAAATGTTCAAGCAATATATGTTTATGTGGCCCCCCTACAAATTCCACAACTATGGACATATAGCTCGTGATTGTAGAAGTATGATGGATTATTCATTGAAAGAAAACACTGATATCAGATACAAGAAGGTTTGGAGAAGAAAAAAAAACAAGAAGAGCAGGTGAATGAACATCTCCCAGCGATCATACTAACAGGATTTGTAGATGTGTGAGATCATGAGGAATCTACAAGAAAAGAAGAAGATTTCATAATTCATAATGATGATCCTGCAACAAACAAGGCTTATGTATTTTTCTATGAAATTTGTCTTGGAGACTCCCAATAATGTGAATATTGAAGAGGGGGAGTCTAAGAAATAACTATTACATATTGTAGAACTATCTTTCAGGCATTTTGAAGTGTTCGCAGATTTTGGGAAGGGATATTCTGAATGGTCTGTTGGAAGAGGTATAGAACGTCTCATGAAATATTGGTTGGTTAAGGAGAATTTTTTAGAACAAATCCCAATGAAGGTATGAAGAGGTCAACTGATAGTTACAAGGAATATCATTGCCACACTTTAGAGGAAGAGATTCATGATTGTATATAGGATTCCAATAATGTATTCAAGCAAGGATATATTCATTACAGATTAAAAAATGTGTACATGTTGTAGAATTGTAGAGTTTGATTTGAAGATAGAGCAGACTAGTGGACATATTTGATTTAACTTGAGAAGCATGAATATGTAGTGATCAATTGCAACAGATTCGAGGAAGCTCCCCTAACAATGAAGTGGTAGTTTAATCAATATTATGTGCAATTGAGTAGCAAAGTCATAAATGGTTTTGTGACATATGGACATAGATGAATTCATGATATATTTGGCAAGTCTAGAAGACAATACTTGACATGAACTAGATAATATACATGACAGTGGATGAAAACATGAGCTCAAGAGAAATGTTCAATAAAGCATATGACTCAGAAAAGAAGCATATTGACATGTGGAACCAACTATTCACATAAAGGTAAGTCATGAGATGCACATCAAGCCAAGGGGAGAGAATCTGCTAGGAGGAGATTGTTGAATGATTATGCCATTGATGTTAGCTTAGTGAAGACATGACAAGCTAGGAAGATATGAAGTTAAAGAAAATGAAGTGATGAAAGAACATTAACATGAATGATTTTAATATACATCAGTGGATTACACTAGGAAGTACCAATGGACAAGAAGCCCTGAAAGAGAGGAAAGGAAACATATAAAAGAAACCCACATTGATCTACACAACATATTGCAAAGAAGACAGGGGGGAGAGATTGTTAGGGGGAGTTACCCTTTGCAATTAATGTCAAAAGGGGAGATATAGAAAAAAAAGCAAGAGATAAAGATCAGAAGCATGGAGACATGGGGATCAATGGTCACATGGGGAGTATGAGTGTTGCCACCAATGCCAAAGGGGGATATTGTTGGAAAATTGGTTGTCATTGATGTCAACTCTAAAATAAGTCCAGAAGCCTCTAAAAGTGATGGGTGTATTCGAAGAAGTATCTAAAGTGGTCCCATTATGGCATAACTTTAAGAATCACCCTCATGGGAAGATGCTTTGAATAAGTCTACAAGAATCCCTGGAAATATGGTTAAGTGGTTAAGAAGCCCCATAGGTGTGGTCATGAAACCTGAAGTTGTTTGAAGCAAAAGAGTATGAAGGACATTGTAAATACATGAAAAAATCTCATAGATGGATAGTCCTCATCATTTTGTTTCCAACGACAGGTGGTACGCCATGTAGTTCCTCATGGTTGAGAAGTTATACCCTCTTAAATATGAATCCCTGAAGTATGGTTGAAAATCCATTAAATGGATGCAACAAGAAGTTACAAGTCATCCCCAAAAAATTAATTAAAGGAGAAAAGTAGTTGCAAACAAGAAGTTACAGGTCTGCTCAAAGATCAAGTAAAGAAGTTACTTGGAAGGGTATAAATACAAATTAAGAACCTCTCATTTAACATTCAATTAAGTGTGTGTTTGTGGAATGGAGCTAGCATAAGTGGGTATCCACTTTTGCTAGGAGGATTGGTAATCTCAACAAAGGGAATTTTTCCTAGGAGAAAGGAGGTTGAGGAGAGAAAAGTGTACGGAGGTGACCGTACCAATTTTTGTTGGACATGGTGTTATGGTGTTGCCACTGATTTCAAAGAGGGCCAAAATGATCAATGTTGGACATGGTATTATGGTATTGTCATTATCAAGAAGATCAATATGTCTGTGAGATACTAAAGATCACAAGAGATAACATAGTAGGTTGTGCATAAGACATAGCGTGAGGAACAAAGGAGTCCCTCGTATTACCAGATCATCTCTATAATGGATCAATGCAGAAAAATCTTAGGAGAGAAGGCATGATTGAGTGAAGCGGAAACAAATTTATGAAATTAAGGAAATCTATGCAAATGATTGTGGAGTAATCATGACTATTCCATTTATAATTTCGGGAGTAATCACAACCATTGAATCAAGGAGGAATCCTGTCCGCTGATGTAGTTTTCGGGACAATATAGGATCGTTATATTGAGGTGAAGTTATAGGTTGGGAAGGATTAAATCTCAACAGTCAGATCTGAATCAAGATCTATATCGCCAACCATTAGATCAAGGAGGGACTTCAGATGAATTATCAACCATCTGAACAATGTTAGTGGAAGGACAGTGTAGGCCACAATTTCTCGGAGTCTCGGATTAAAATAAATTATGCATACCATTGATCTAATATCTCCTTGGGACCAACATGAGCCATTGGATTGGTCAAATCCAATGCTCACCAATCTGATGAAAAGGAATCTAGAACAATTAAATTTACTCGAAGGCTGAAGCCTTGAAGTCACGAACTACGATCAATTTCGATGCTGACCACTCCTGCAAAAAAGATTCTAGAACAGGTAAATCTACTCGAAGGTCGAAGTGTCGATGTCACAAACTCCGGTAAACTCTAATGTTGACCACTCCAATGAAAAGGAGTCTAGAATAGGTAAAACTACCTGAAGTTCTAAGCCCTAAAATCACGAACTCATGTTGACCATCAGATCAGACGAAGACATGTGACACATCAATAGGCCCACGTTAGACAAACCATGTCAACAATAGAGGACACATGGCCTAATCAGATGGTGAAAAATTTCAAGGTCAATGTGGCACATAAGGATTGTAAAATTCACAATTTAGGGTGACACATGACACACACATTAATATTCCACATCATCATAGGTGACATCAACATACCATGTCACTCCAGGATTACTGCCTTCAGGAATGTCCAAATTCTCCTACCAGCACAAATACCCGAAGCTTTGAAGGCCAAAGTCACGAGTTAACGTTTGGCCATTGATCTAAGATCCTACATAATATTTCTTGACTGTCTGATCAATTATAGTGGAAGGATAGAGTAAGCATGAATAAAAAAGTAACACTAACCGTTGATCTAATTTGGGAGCGTTCTTGACCGATGATCAAGCATAGAGGAAGGATAACGTAAACATAGGTGTTAACTGACAACAAGCGATCATCGCCATTTTATGACTTATTCGATATGTAAAAATGCAGAGGGATTGAACTACTTCAGAGTTCGAGTAGCCCAAAGTCTCGGAGTCACGAATAGTCGAATACCCAAAGAGAGAGATATCCTTTGTGTCTAAGCCCACAATCCTATCTCCTAGACATGTGAAGGTTATTAAGCAGAGAAGTGTTGATACACACTCTAACGAAATTTTCTTTGGATGAGTTGGAAGATTGCAAATGCCGGAGTCCTAAAACACCGAAGTCTCGAAGAGAACTAGAACCGTCCACTCAACTGCAGATTAAGTCTTGACCATCGATTTGTTTGAAACATCTGGATAAGCCAGGATCATCCAACTAATGGAAGATTAAATATTGACTATCTGATCTACTAGTGAATACAATATACTCACTTTGGAGAAATGTCCTCCGGAGGGATTGAACTACTTTAGAGTTCGAATATCCCAGAGTCCCGAATATCCAAAGTTCCAGAGTAAATGATAGACGTCCATCCCAACGTCCAAATTAAAATGTGACCGTTGATCTTGATAAGTGATTAAGCATATGTTTGGATTAACTCCTAGCCACAGCTTGTGGTCATATGGAATAGAGGTCCCGAAGTGTTTCCATGAGAAATTTAACACACATAGTCATAATTTTATCTCCGTCAAGAAGGAATGTTGAACCAGATAGAATCTACACTTTGTCCTTATTTATCTTAAGTAATCCAATACTTGCAATGCATTAAAGAGATAATAAAAAATCTTAGATATGATCAATTTAAATTGAGAATGAAATAAAGATGCATGGGATCGAGTTAAAATAAATCGATCCATATTTGTGATCGATTTATGAAAAACCCTCTCACTAAATTGAAAATATTTAATGATAATGTATGAATAATAATGGAGGAAAAAAAAAGTTATTATTGTTAATTTAAATGAAGAGGTGAAAAAATTCAAAAAAAGGGACACACTTCTTCATAGCTCACACCAGTTGGAAAACTATATAAGCAATAAAGAACGATGAAGAAAAATGTGTCTCTGCAGTCCATATTAGAATATCAAAGCAGAAGAAGAGCCCCAGAAGAGGAATTGATGGTTCTTATGCAGTGAGGGTGGAAGGGAGGAGAAAGGAAGGATTCATATCCTTTACTAGATAAGGGAGTTGGTGCTTCCTATGGTTGGTGCCCTAAATACAAGGGAGTTGATGCTTCGTAGGGTTGGTGCTGTAATGACATGGGAGTTGGTGCTTCCTGAGGGTTGGTTCCCTAAAAACAAGGGAGTTGGTGCTTCGTGGGGTTGGTGCCCTGAAGAAGGGGATTTGTGTCTCCTAGAGTTGGTGCTCTAAAAGGGATTGGTGTCCTTCACTATTCTTTATAAAACCTTGTAATTCTTGTTAATTATATTTATATAATTGATTTGAAATACAATTCCATTTTTTATCTATTGTGGAGATTAATAAAATAACAAAGCATTTGATAATTGTTTAAAAAGGGTAATATTGATTCACCCCCCCCCCTCTTAGTATTTCAGAGAGTTTTCTGAGTTTATACGGAATTTTCAGAAGGGTGAAGTGCATATATATGAAGGTTGCATACATATGAATCACATATAGGATATATGCAGATTACAGTGGAGCAAAGTGCATGTGTCTGTGTTAGATCATGTTATCATTGATGCCAATGGTTTGATTGATTGATGTCAAGTGATTGATTGATGTCAAAGGATTGATTGATTGATGATTTATTTAATATAATATGTATTGTCCTTGATAAGAATGCATAGATGAATATGGATCAATGAGTTGTCATTGATACAAGATGAAGATGGATCAATGAGTTGTCATTGATACATGATGAAGATGGATCGATGTGGTTTCATTGGTATATGATGCATTGTTGAAAAAATGTATAGATGACTCAATATTGTCTTATCATGATTGATAAGGTGCACAAATGGATGAACTCCAAAGTGGTCCCCTTATGGAGAAAGCCCTCACGGGAAGACGCTTTGCTGATTGAGTTATCCTAGAAGAATGGTTTGGAGGACCCATGCTTGTATATGGAATAATGAGATGAAGATCAATGAATTTGTTGGTGAAACTATCCTAGATGGATAGTGCTTGTCATGTCATTTCAGTGGTATGTGGGAATGTCCACATAATTCCTCTCAGTTTGAGAGTTATGACCTTCGAGGAAGTTGGAGGACGCTCACATGTGTTGGCTTGAAGCCCACAAGGTCAAAAGAGTCAAAGTGATTTAAAAGAAGAAATCACTATTTAAATAATAAATTAAAGTGACAAAGTCAAGATTATTATTTAAATAATAAGAGAAATTGACAAAATCAAGAAATGATAAAGTAAGGTGACAAAATCAAGAAGATATTTAAATAGATACAAGTGTTGGAGAACTTTCTATTTATGGAGGTGGTTAACCCTAAAATAAGGAAAATAGGTTAAGTGACCTAGAAATGGGTTAAGTGATGACCTAGAAGGATGAAAGTATAAATAAAATAGCTATGGACTCTTGCAAATCATCCCTTTGTGTGGATCAATGGAGCTGCGTGATATCTTTTGGATTATTGTTGGAGAGCTTCTTGTGAGAGCATCTTTGGTGTGGATCTATTGAGCATTATTGAATGTCTATTCTGAGAAAGAGATCATGAGAAGGATATCATGGGCCATTGAAGTTCGAAAAGTCTGAGATCATTGTGGAAGAAAATTCTCAAATTCTGAGAGAAAAATCTATTATTTTAAATTGTGTGTCTGGGTTGTCTTGTGTATAGGGTGTGTATACACAAGTTGTCTATGTACACGGTGTGTACAATCTGTATTGTCAATGTCTGAGGGAGAGTACAATGGATAAAATCATGGAAATTTGTGGTTGAGATGATGACAGAAGATATTTGAAGTTTGAAGCGAAGGTTCAGATCGCATTATAGACTTAGATCTATCACCGAGACACTAGTATGATTACATTGTCTTGATGGATAGTATAGCTTATTATGTTGTGAATTGTTAGAATTCTTGGTATGGTTGTCGTGATGTGGTTTATGTTGGTTGATGGAGTAGAAATACTCTTGTGATTTTGTGATATGATTGCTATGGTATACTAGTTGCTTATACATGACTCAGTTAACATTCATATTGATTGATTGTGGAGCATAGGTAAGATATTGGAGATTGGATGTGTTGTGGCCCATTTGGTGGTGAGTTTGGATAGTGAGAGATAGAATAGAATGATGAATTGGTTGTAGAGGATCTGAGTTAATCTTGGAAAAGGATAAACCCTAATAGCTGAAGGTATACCACGAGGCTATTAGCCACCTTGGTTTAACGTCTATACTACGGGTTGTAGTGAGCCATGTGGCGTGTACACACATGAAATTTTACCTCTTTTGACGAGTCAGCGTACACATATTGTTATTTGTTGAGGATTGTTTCCTAATATCAATTGTTGCTGAGTGTGTAAGTCTTGCATTATAGCGCTGGTGCTCTTGTAGTGTTGTACTCTATTTAGTTGTTGCTGAAAAAATCCCAAGCATTGTAGTCATTCAATAAAAATAAAATTGTACATACATCTTGTGTTCTTTGTGTTCCTTGTATGGTGATGACTTGTTGATGATATATTGTTGATACTCGTTTCTGATATGTGTTCACATCTAGGTTATAAGTATCAATGAGTAATGAGTAAAATGTTGAATGCTAACTAATGAGTTTTGTAAAGGAAGTTTAGGAAAAAGAGGCCACACTAATTCACTCTAAGTGTGGTAGGTGTGCCCAACAATTGGTATCAAAGAAGGCCTTCACTACAAGCCCTAACAATCTTGAAGGAGATCACTAGACACATGAATGGATGATGAAATACCAATCCTTGATGAGGGAAAACTATTCTACTTGGAGAAAAGAGATCACAAATACATTTGATGACAATGGGAGCGACTATTTGGAAGGAAACCATGCGATTGGGTCCGGTTCCCTTGAAAGAACAAATTAAATTTTAAAGCTCAAAGGGCCGAATGAAAAGAATGCATTGGTACTCTCAATACCATTCTTAGTGGACTCTCAAAGCCCTATCAAAGGCATGAGACAATGCACTTTTGCCCAAGGATCTATGGCTAAAGCTAGAGGAGAAATATCAAAACAAAGGAAAGAGATGATGAGACCACTCCATCAAGATCATTAAAGGGTAAGAATCTCCAAAGACTCTTGAATGCATTATTTCTAAATGTGATCTTAAAACATTTCAAATGAAGACAAAATAATCAAGTGATAATGGTAGCACAAAGCAAAGAGAATCATGTGATGATGTTGGCAAAAGGAAGATCTTGAAAGTAATTCAAATGAAGGTAAAAAATCTCAAAAGACTCTTGATTTGTGATTCAAAATGTGATGATGTTGAATGTTTCTACTGAAGTGAAGAAGAATATATAGAAGCAATTTGTGTGAAGTTTGATGGTAGCTATCCCATGAAAAAAATAGAAGAAGATCTATTGGGCTTTAAAAGAAGAAGTTGAAGAGGGTTTATATAGATATAGCGGTGATCATTATTATACACACTATAGCTATCTTTGGATAACACTAAAGTTTCTTAGGGAAATAAAAGGCACATCTTGATTCAAGGGAATGCTCAAATAACAAGAAGAGAGCAATAGAACCAAATTAGAAAAAAAGGAATAAGAGATCACAAGACTAAAGAATGAAAAAGAAGATATGAGAGTAGATGAAAGTGATTAGAAAAAGTTTTGAAACTGTTATTCATCTCAAAACCCAAATTGAAGAATCCAAAGGGATAGAGGAACTATTTAAGAATCAAATAAAGAAAGGAAAAGTCATGTTGTAAGTTAGAAGCTAAAATTGTTGATCTTAGAAGAAAGTGGAGAAGTCAAATAAAATTATTGAATTTCCAAGATCTTGGATGAGATCTTGAAAATTCAAATATCACCATATGATAAATCAGGTTTTGGATACAACAAAGAAGCTACAGATTTTGAAGAAAGCACCTCAAAGAAGTGTGAGGTAAAGGATGAAGATAATGTTGAAAACCAACCATCTACACAAGGCAAAGAAAATTTCAAAAGAATAGAAGCAAAGGAAGACATCAAGAAGCTATTCTTGGGACACCCGAAAGAAACGGTATGAAAATTTTTCATGGGCATTGTTATTCATGTGTGAATATGGTCACAAATCTTTTAAATGTAGATCTTATGAAGAAGATATAATGGAAGATTTCATAACACCATAAGGTGTTGGAGATGTAAACAAGTAGGACACATTGATGTTCAATGTAACTCCATAAAGATGCTACAAGCTGTGGTGGATTTGACCACAAATCCTAGGAGTGCTAGAAAACAAGAAGAAAATCCATGATGAGGACTTTGAATAGCATGGCTAGAAGAAGGAATGAAGTAAGAAAGGGATCGTCTCTGAAAAGATGGAATCCTCGAGCTCAAGGATTACGAAGAAGCGGGGACATCTCTGATAGGTGAAAAGAAACGAGCAACGAGAAACGAGAATGAAAGACTGAAGGAAGTTCAAAAGTGTCATCATAGGCATACAAAGGTGATAGTGGTATCATTCCCGTACATATGGAACACTTGTATAGGTCGTGTATCACGATGATTTGTTGTCTGCAGGTAGAGGCTAGCATTACACATGTTAAAAACCCTAGGGAAAAAGACAATGCCGCGAGAGTTTGCAACTTGATGTGATGGTATAACTACGTATTCTTGAGGTTGACCTTTGTTCTTTGTAGGTTTTCATGATTCTATATTAGATTATTTAAGGTGATGATGTAAAATAAAATCTTGGGTGCATGGCACTAACCCATGAACATGGATTTATGCATTTTCTTTTGAAAAGAAAATCTTTGGTTATAACAGTGAAGTTATAGCACCTTGGTTATGTGATATATCTTGATGATATATTGGAAGATTACTTGTTGGAGAGCTTGATGAATTCATTTGGCATATGTATTGGATACACATTGGGACATGTGGTTGAGTGGTGAGTTGATAGAGGTGATCATGTTGTACATCATTGATGATCTATAGTTGATGCATGATTGGTACATTTCTAGTACATTGGTAGAGACACCTACTAGCGAGGTTGATTGACACACATATTTTATGGAGGATTTGGCACACAAATCCTCCATAAAACATGTATGGGATTCATCATTTTTTGGTGTTGGTGCATGATGGTGTACATGTTTTAGTACACTCATATATGGAATATGCTTGGTGATTCACTACACACCATTAATTTATTACTTTATTAACACAACAATTGGTATTTGTTTATGATACTTGGTTCATGATGGAGACATATCATGAGTGATATGACACATTGTTGGCATGTTAAGCGGATGCACATGGTTGGAATATGGGTATATGCATTTGGTTAGCATATTGGTAGATGCACATGATTGGCATATTGGTGGATGCACATGGTTGTAATATCGGTAGTACACATTGTTTGCATATTGATAGAGGCATATGGATGATACACTCCATGAGTGATATCTTTTGGCACATTGTATGATGTTGATGTACATGGTTGATGAACATAGGTGTTTTGCATGATGAACACGCATTTTGGCATAGGATGTACTTGGTTGATATTTATCATGATTCTCTATTTTATTGTTATTATATATTTTGCTTCATGATGCTTGGTATGGCATGAGTTTGATGCATGAGCGGGTCCAAGGATCATTATGTAATTGCTTACATTTTTCATATTGCAGAGAACATAGGGGAGACATACCCATAGGAGTCATTCTTCTTCCCATGATTATAGGAGGAGATATTTATCATATGCATACACAGAAAGGAGCCCTATATTTGAATAAAGATCATAGAAGCATAATTCCATGGGGACCGATGGTCATAAGGGGAGTATATTCAATGTATCTTCAAAATTGCGCTCAGTGATATCTCTTGTTAAAAGCGGTAGATATTATTGAGGAGGAAAGATCAAAAACACTTTCAGGGCAGCGGGGCAGCCTCAAGAGGAGAATGGCCTTTTCCCATTGATGTCAAGGGGGACAATCATTGATGTGATTGATGTTTATTGATGGAAAGAGATGATCCATTGACTATTGATGTGAAGATGTCTTATCTACATGTTGACATCAATAATAATTGGTAGTGGTGTTAACATCAATGTTAGTATTGCCATCAATTTTCCATAGGGGAGGAGATTTTTTGGATCATATTGGTGTTGATGCCAATGGTTTGATTGATTGATATAGGATTGGATTTATTTGATAATTGATGTAATATAATATATGTATTGTCCTTGATAATGAATTGCATATATATGAATATGGATCAATGAGTTGTCATTGATACAAGATGAATATGGATCAATGAGTACATTGTTACATGATGAAGAATGGATCACGATCTGGTTTCATTGAATATGATGCATTGTTGAAAATGAATAGATGACTCATTATTCTCTTATCATGAATTCGATAAGATTGCTGAAATGGATGAACTCCAAAGTGGTCCCCTTATGGTAGAAGCCCTCACGAGAAGACTCTTTAGCAGTTAGGTTATCCTAGAAGAATGGTTGGAGGACCCATGGTTGTATGTGGAATAATGATATGAAGGTCTGATGAATTTTTTGGTGAAAATATCTAGATGGATAGTGCTTGTCGTACCTAGTGCATTATGTGGAGATTTTACATAACTCCTCCACGGTTTGAGAGTTATGGCCTTACAAGAGATTGGAGGACCCTCACATGTTGGCTTGAAGCCCACAAAGGTCAAAAGTCAAAGTGATTTAAAAGAATAAGTAACTATTTAAATGATAAAGTAAAATTGATAGAAGTCAAGGTGGATTATTTAAATAATAAAGAGAACTCACAAAATCAAAAATGATAAAGTAAAGGTGACAAAATCAAGAAGGATAAAGTAAGGTGACAAAATCAAGAAGGAATATTTAAATGATAAAGTATTGGAGAACTTTCTATTTATGGAAAGTGGTTAACCCTAAAATAAGGAAAATAGGTTAAGTGGCCTAGAAATGGGTTAAGTGACCTAGAGGATGAAATTATAAATAAGATAGCTATGGACTCTTGCAAATCATCCCTTTGTGTGGATCAATGGAGAGATTCTTGTGAGAATATATTTTGGAGTATTCTTGGAGAGATTCTTGTGAGAGCATCTTTGGTGTGGATCTCTTGAGCATGATTGAAGATCTATTATGAGAAAGAGAGAGTGAGGAGGATCTCATGGATGCATTGAAGTTTCAACAAGTCTAATATCTTGATGACAGAATTCTTGGAATTACAGAAAAAACCTATTTTATGGTGCGTACGTAGGCTGTTTGTGTATAGGGTGCATATACACAAGTTGTCTATGTATAGGGTGCGTACAATACATGGGCTTTCAGTGTACATGGAGCGTACAGTGGATAAAATCATGGAGATTTTTGGTTGAGATGATTACAAGCTGTTGAAGTCTTAAGCAAGTTCCAGATCTGCATTCTATCGGCTCATATCTATCACTAAGACATTGGTATGATTACATTATTGTCTTGATGGATAGTATAGATTGTTGTGTTGTGAATTCTTAGGGAATTCTTGTTATGACTGTTGTGATGTGGTTTATGTTGGTTGATGGAGTGAGCAGTACTCTTGTGATTCAGTTGTGATTTGATTGCTATGGTATACTAGTTTCTTATACATGATTGATTTAGAAATCATATTGATTGGTTGTGGAGCATGAGTAAGTTATTGGAGAGCTTGGATGTGTTGTGACTGGCTGGTGGTCAGTTTGGATAGTGAGAGACAAAAGAGAATGATGAATTGGTTGTAGAGGATCTGAGTTAATCTTGAAGGATAAACCCTAATAGCTCAGAAGGTATACACAGGCTATTGTATACCTTGGTTGCGTACATACATGGGTTGTAGTGAGCCATGGCGTGTACACACATGAGCTGCACTACTGACATGTCGCGTACCTGTTGCAGATTGATATATCTTGAGGATTGTTTCCTAATATCAATTGTTGTTGAGTGTGTAAGTTGAGTCTTGCATGATAAAGCTGGTGCTCTTGTAGTGTTGTACTCTATTTAGTTGTTGCTGAAAACCCCCAAGGATTGTAGTCTGTAATAAAAAGAAAATTGTACATACATATTGTGTTCTTTGTGTTCCTTGTGGTGATGAATTTTTGATGATATATTGCTGATATATGTTGTTGATATGTGTTCACATCTAACTGGTTATAAATGACAACAATGTGTAATGAGTAAAATGTTGAATGCTAACTAATGAGTTTTGTGTAGGAGGGAAGTTTTGGGAAAAAGAGGCCCACACTCATTCACCCCCCCTCTAAGTGTGGTAGGTGTGTCCAACATTTTGTAGGTTGACAATAGGTGAATCACATATTTGTGCAAAATTTTGAAGAAGGTGCTATTCTCTTGATGCTGAAGTTGAGGAAGGTCTAATGGTCTGATATCTTCTACTCCAAGATTTCACATAATGAAAGGTATGTTTTCTATTTGTTTAGAGGCTTGTAGCTTAGAGGTTATGGTATATGCTTAAATAATATATTGGAGGTTATGAGATATGATTTAAGGAATATAATGGATGGTTTGGCACATGATTAAGGCATGTTTTGGCACATGGTATGAGGTGTATCTAGGATATATTGGTACATGGTTTGAGGCACATCATGGATGCTTTGTCACATGCATAAGGCATAGTTTGGCACATGTATTAATGCATATCTTAATGATATTGGATAAATGATTTGGGGGATATTCTTGGAGATCTTTTCATATGAGATTTATGTGGTTGAACCAATTTTGATGATGATAAGTGAAAGTAACAATGACATGTTGTTTTTGATGATGTATCAATATCAACAACAAAAATAGTGATAGGTTGTTGATGATGATGTATTAGTTTCAGTGACAACAATAATGGCATGTTGATTCTCTCATTTATATTTTTTGGAGTAAGGAAGGGGAAAGGAAAGGAGGTTGAAGCCTCCTTCTAGTTGGTGTTGGAGAATATAGGGAGTTGGAGCTTCCTTCAGGTTGGAGCCTCCTTCTAGTTGGTGCTGGAGAATTTAGGGAGTTAGAGCTTCCTTTAGGTTGGAGTTTGTAAACTAGGGGCTTGGATCCTCCTTCCAGTTGGTGTTGGAGAATTTAGGGAGTTGTATCTTCCTTTAGGTTGGATCCTATAAATAGGGGTTTGGTGCCTCCTTCCAGTTGGTGCTGGAGAAGTTTGGAAGTTGGTGCTTCCTTTGGATGTAATATTCAAGATATATATTAAAAATATTTCCATGGTTTTCTCCCATTTGGGTTTCCACATAAAACTGTTGTGTATTTTGTATCTGTGGTTATATGTTGATGATATCTTGAATGAAATCATATGTGATAAATTGTTGATAACTTAATGTTTACATGTTAAGGTTAAACATGGTAAAAATTGATCAATACTGATTCACCCCCCCTCTCAATATTGGTGAATATTCAAACAAAGGAATTCCTTCATGGTCAACTAATGCATAGGCCCCGTTTTGCAATACATGGCTCATAATGTAAGGACTATGCTAAATTGGTTCAAACTTTAATACCACTAATACTTCTTTATATCGAGCTCATTGTGAGGCTCAGGGAAATTTTCATCGTCAACTAACACATAGGCCCCTTTTTTCAATACATGGATCACAATATAAGGACCATGCCAAAGAGGTTCAAAATTTACTACCCCTACCTTTTCATGATCCTCATCATAAACCAAAAGTAGATCTCCCTCAATGAAGATGGGAGGAGGAGTTTTTTTTATCACATTGGGATTTAATATACTTCTTATGAGTCTCATTATCCAATGCAACTTCTCGATGATGTCCATCAAGATGAGACAAATAAATGACATTCTTCCTCCATAGAGGTATTAGGTAGGAGTTTTATGGCTAGCTTCAATGAAGTCATTTTTCATTTAATCAAAATAATTGTCTCCACTCCATGAACAAGTTGGGAAGGCATAGAACCTATGCAATTTAACTAAGGTTTGATAGGACCATAATGATGAGAAAAGAAACAGGTTCCAATTGGTATTATGCTTTCCCTCCATCCTTTATATCATAGTATTCAAAACTTTATTAATGGCTTTGAATTGAACATTAGACTAACGATAGAAAGGAGACAAGTTTTCATCATGAAAACCCAACACTGCCACTAACTCAGTCATCATTTTAATACAAAAATGAAATCCATGATTAGTAATGATCATTATAGGCACACCAAGCCTTGTGATAACATGGTTGAATATGAAACGAGCCACTGTGGTATCATCATTTGAATAAGTAGGCATAGCCTCAGTCCACTTGGTAATCAACAACCACATTGATGTAGTTGTGACCATTATCAAAAGTAGGCTTACATGTCTTAAAGTATATCCCCCACTTTGATAATGGGACAATGGTAACCACCGGGTGTAATGGAGCAGGATGAGCACACATTTTTTGAGTAAATATTGTACAAGGGTGACACTTTTGGACTGCATTAATTCAATCTTTAAATATGGATGGAAAAATGTATCACACACACAAAATTTTCTATGCTATGGCTATTCTAAAAAGATGAATTCCACATGATTCGACACGATATTCATTCAAGGCCCTCTTATCCTCTTCATAAACTAAACATCGATACAATAATAAGTCTACAATGTGACAATACAAAGTATCACTAATGATGAGATAAATTTTGGTTTAATGGCGAATATGTTAATGCTCATATTTGGATAACTGGGGGTTAAATAACCAAGTTTGAATATATATCAAGACATATCTATACCAGGGGTCGAAAAATTCAATGAGGAATAAAAAAAATTCTTGCAAGGAATTGTTGAACACAATTTCTTCAATGCCTCTGGAAAGATAAGAAATCAACTTTGTGACAAAAAAAACTTCTTGGATTTCGAAGTAGCAAACTCCAAATTGAACTCCTATAAGATGACTATCCATTTCGAGTTTTTACCCCCAATGATATGAAATTTCAAAATGTGTTGCATTGGGTTGGAGTTTTCTAAAATGAAAGTTTTGCAATGAAGGATGTAATGTCTGAGACATTGGAAGAGATGAACCATTGCTAAAGCTAAATTCTTGACATGTGAATAATGAAATTCGGGCCTGACAAGGCCCATATTGAGGTAATAAGTGACATTTTTTATTTGTGAACTATCCACTTGGACAAGAACCATACCAATGGTTGACTTAGACAAGGAAAGGTAAAGAAAAATTTCTTCATTGTAACTCAGTGGACTTAGTAATGGGGATGACATCAAGGATATCTTTCAAAAGATTCAAATGGGATTTTTTCTTGGTCATCCCATATAAAAGGTACATCATTATTCAAAAGGCACATGAACCCTTTTTCAATCTCTACATAATTCGCTATGAATCATTGTATGAAGTTTTATTTCCCTTGCAAACTTTGAAGTTTCCCAATAGTACACAAGGAAGAAAACTTAACTATCTCCTTAGCCTTAAAAGGATCAACCATGATCCCAAAATTGGACATGGTGAAACCAATTAATCTCCTATATATAAAAAAAAATACACACTTATGTGGATTTAAATGAATGTTATGATACCAACATCTGGTGAATATGATACAAAGATGAGATGGATGATCAACATGACTCTGGGATTGAGTGACTAAATTATCCAAATATTCTTCAACAATGTGTTTGATGTCATGAAAATAATATGACATGGATTTCTAGAATGCGGCTCCAATTTTTTTAAGAACAAATAACATCTTACAATCTGAAAAAGTACCCTAAGGATAGATAAAAACAATGTTACATTGTTCTTCCCTTTTTATCTGAATTTGATTATAGTAGGAAAAACCATCCATGAAGAAAAATATTTCACTGTTGGCATACTCATTGATGATATGATCAATGAATGTGGTAGGATAATTATCCTTTGTTCAATTTTTTTGAAGATCCATAAAACAAGTACAGACTCAAATGGTACCTTTTTTCTTAGAAACTAGAACAATATTAGAAACCCATTTTGTTAAATGAACCAGGTAAATGAAACCAAAATAAATCATTTTTTCAACCTTTATGTTGATGGTAGCTACCTTCTTGAGATTAACCGATCATAAATTCTATTGAATGGACTTAGCACCATCATATTTTCTTATTTCATGTTAGACAATCCAATGATCTCTTCCTAGCATCTCCTCATAGGAACAAGTCAAAACATAGTGAAAATATTTAAAAAGGGAAGTGCAAAGTTCAATTTCATTAGGAGAACAATATGCACCAATCAATATGTTTTCGATGACACTTGGATTCATTGAGATATTGATGGGAATTGTCTTCAAAAAATTCACCAAATTCCCTTCCTCATACTCATCATGTGTTAGGATGGGGCATTGGTAACACTTGATATCACTAGATGAAACTAGGATTGCATGACAACCTCTAAATTCTCCAATTTAAGAAGGAAAAATGATCTATGATGCATATCTTCCCACAATATTTTGAATTCAGTCATGTATTTAAGGATATCCTCATCAAAACACATCTCAACATCTAAGAAATCATGTGAACTAGGGGGGTTGATGGACATTTTGATAATATTATGTGGATATAAATTGGATAACTTGATAGGCAATCTTCACCGCACTTATTGACATACTTGACCCTATTGACTCTATCTCTGATGGATGAGGCACTACCCAAGGGTTGTTATTGACAACAAATATGCTAGAAGAGATCAAGTACTGAAGCACATAATCTTCCATAAAAATAGTTCCTGAGCACAAACATTGTGATTAAATAGTACCCGATGAAATCATACATATAGGAGATGAGTTAACAAAACAAACTGGTGGAGGTAGGGTGAATGTGCCCATTGGAGATGAATCTTTAAAGATCCCAAGATTGATACTATCGAAAGAACTCTTGGAATCACCAACAAATGGAATATATGTTTCAACATTGGCTCTAGAATCAGGCGTATAGTATAAAATTTGATCTATGGTAACCACTTTAACTTGATGAGGAAAGTGGAGGACTCTAAATATCGAGAACAAAACTACCATCATTGCATAAAATAAACTACGCCCTAATATAAGATTATAGCCTAGAGGAGTGTCGACTACTTCAACCTTAATTGAAACAATATTTCCACCTAAATTTATAGGAAGGTGGAAATTATTCCAAGTGGATTAAAATCATGAGCATCGAATGATTTCAACATGGTAGACGATGGAAAAAACCCTAGAGAACCCAAGGATTTTCAACAGGACAATGACATAACAGAGGAGAAGGCTCATTCATTTGCAACAAATTAAAATATGTTTATCCCACACGAAGATACTTGGATTTGGAAAGAAATATAGTGGGAAAGCATAGGCATAGCCTGGTCTTGTGCCAGGCATCAACAACCTTCTTTTTCTTTTACATTTACTTATAAATTATCTCTCCAAGAAAATGGAGCCTCGTTTTCTATTCTATAAAAACTTCTTGACTTTGATTTTTCCTTAAGGATTGAGCGTGGCTAATCCCTCTCTAAATAGGTCACTTTAAGTTTGCTTGGCTTGGTACAAATTTCATTTTGGTTTTTGACACTTAGGAAAATTTTGAAGATTAATTTTTAACCATTAGAAAATTAGTTTAAATTCCTTTGGTATTAAGGAGTTCCTTCCAAGTGTTTTGGTGACCATCATAGTACTTTCTTCAAACTCCTTCGAAATGCCAAGTTTTTCATCACGAAAAATTATGTAAACTCCTCCTATTTGACTAGAGGAGTTCTTATTAACTCCTATGGTTAAACTGAAGGATTTCCCTTGTCCTCTCCTGACACATACCATGAAACTTCATTCTAACTCTAGTTTGACTGAAGGATTTATAAAAATCTCCTTCAGTAAAATCGGAGGAGTTCCCATCTTCCTCTCTGATATTCATCAACACATTTTGTGTCAAAGCCTCTGGTATACACTGGAGACTTTCCCATAATTCCTTCTGGTTTATAATGGAGGATTTCCCATTAACCCTTCTGGTGGAGACTTCTAATCCACTTCGGTTTCATTTATTTCCTGACATGGTTATAAAAATGGGTTCTCTCCCAATCGTCTAGCCATATTTTTTAGTTCCCATGAGGAAAAAGAAAGATAGAAAGCACCAAAGAAAGTGCATCATTAATCTATTCAAGGAATGAAGGCATCACATCATCAAATTACCCTTGTCCATGTGTAATTTGACTGCTAGGTATGCCCTAAAGTTTGTCCCCATATTTACCTATTCATAGGAATTTAGGGTTAGGGTTTTTGTTTCAAAACCAAGGTTTTAGAATAGCTGGGATGGCCACCCCATCCAACTATTTTCATTAAGGTTTTAAATCAAACTTACAATCCACCAATTATCATATTTGAGTCACCATATTCCAAGCCAGTAGTGCCTTTCCTCACCCATCTTTGACCGTTCCCATTACCTCTCCCAAATGGAAAGTTGCCTTAGAGTTCTAGACTTATCCTGCGATGCCAAACAACTCTCTGACATATCCCATTAAGGTCTAATCCCTAGTCAGTCACTGTCTCTCTCTTCCATGAAAAATGAAAATATTTTAAATCCAACTCTTGAAACTCTAATACCATCAACCTTGCATATTTTTGACCCTTTATGTGATGATGCTCATACCCTAGGGAAAATCAAGCTCAGTGAGAATCAATATTGGTTTTCTTTTATCCTCCAAGCTCAGTGAGAATCAATATTGGTTTTCCTTGGTCCTTGGATATATATGAATCAAACCCTAAAACTCAAACATGGAGAACCTTTCGCTAGGAATTAGTAATTTTTTTGAAAATTATTTTGAAACCAAAGAATTTAACTTGAACCGCTTTAGTCCCTTTATAGATATTGGAAAAAACTCCTCTGGTCTTCACCGAAGGAGTTGAGACAAACCCTACTAGCTTGGTTAGGGAATGTAATACATCAGAGAGCTTTTGACGAACTTTGGTGGTGCCATTGACACACTTTGCATGAAGTTCTTCAGTTTAACCCAAGGGATTTTTTATTAACCCATATGGTGTACACAATTAAGAAATTGGAAGAATTTACACTAACTTCTCTGATTTCCACACTTACCCACCAACAAAATTTGCATAAAGTGCTCTGATGAATTCAAAGGATTTCACATAAAATTGTCAAGTGTACACCATATATTCTCACACAAAATTCATTGGTGTGCACAATAACCCATTGACACACTTAATATAAGCTTCTGTGATGTGCATCGAAGTTCGAAGTAGTTCATACAAACTTCTCCAGTTTCAAACCTTTCAACCTTTTGCCAATATAACTTTCATTATTAGTATGGGTTTTTCTCTTTTATTTTCACTAAGACTTAGATTTCCATGATGCTTGTTATCACACACTCATCTTCAGATGATGATATTCCACCTAGAATTATCTCAAGTGAATCCTCGGGTACATTTCTATTGGTTACTTCAATATGATTATTGTTATACACACATATGACCATTATTATTATTATCGCTTAATTTTGTCTTTGAAATAATTTTGTATATTCATGGAATATTAAGATATGTTGCCAAGGAATAAGGAAAACAACAAAGTTCCTACCACAGAGGCCTCCGAAAGTGGCCTCCAACATGAATATGAACCTGACATCACATGAGTGATGTACGACGACACAATTGGATTCCTGGAAAATGGAGAAGATGTGCTTAAATGGGACAATGTTTACCAGATGTTGAAAAAATATAATTTTTCCATCGATGCAGAAGATAAAGATGAAATCAAGGTTTTAAAGAACATAAAGAGATATGGAATTCATATAGTACCAGCCCATGCTGCAGTACTCCGTTGTGCTGACACTATTTCCTAGATTCTTAAACACGTGGATCTAGGAAATAGATACATTTGCAACGCTAGGGGAGAGCCTATATCCTCATTCTAGCCCAAAGACCTAGCAAAGTTTTATCATCTAGAGAAAGGAAACTAGATGTTGGAAAACAAAATTTTCTGGGGATTCAAACATATAGCTAAAGACATGTGTCGTATCTAGTACAATATAGATAAACAATTTAATCTTATACCAACAGGTGGATACCTTACGACCATACTAAGAAATCCATATAAGTATATGGTGGCCATGCTATGGAGGTTATACAAAGATCCATATGCCTCCAAGTTATCGCTATCATATATGCCCCTTATTCACTATTGTGTAGACAAAGTATCATATTTCAATTGGGATGACATTCTGTCAACCAAATTAGCAGAGGCAATCACATCAGTTTTCAAAGCACACCTTGGGACTTTTCTAAAGTTTCATATGTCATCATACCAACAGACCCAACTATACAAATATATTGCAAGGTATTGTGAGAGCACAAATACATGAAAAAATATCATAATATCAGTGAGAAATTCTAGACCCATTGTACGAGTTCATATTCTTCTTGCCATCCCCATGTATGATCGACAAAACATTGGTCATAATCAGGAGGATAGGGTATTGGTACCTGATGGAGCATGGAACATACATCAGGATATATGGGGTCATGAAAGCATTGCATCTAATACCTCGATTTGTCCTAGACAAAATAGTTCTCCAGGAGGTATCTTATTAGACAATAATCAATATATTCAACGTAATACTCTTTAGCGATAACAAAGCTATATCCCCCATGCTCCCATTATGTATTGGCACTTAATCATTCAACAACACCATGTAGGCCCAGAAAGAAGTGGATACATTGTTGTCATAACACTTTAGGGAAGAGAGGTTCAGGAGGCACAACTTGAAGAAAATAGTCAAGGAACACTTCAATAAGCTTGACGTGCCCTGGGAATATACTTCAAAATTTTGGGAGGAAGAAGAGGTCCATTACGGAGCCATGACCTATGACGAAGTAATTATGAAAAGAAAAGGGAAAACTATGGGAAGGATTGTTGATGAAGACAAGGAATGAGAAAAATCCAATAAGAAAGCAACAAAAGAAGAAACAACAAATACATATGTTGCAACTACATTGGTGCAATTAGGATCAACTCAAGAAGAAGAGACAATAAAGGATAAAAAGAGGAGAAAGAAAGAAAAGACCCACAAGAAAAAGAAGATACAATAGAAAAGAAAAGGAAAATAGATGAAACTAATGCTAAGGCTAAAGATGACGCAACATCAACAACAACTAAGACAGAGGCCACTAAAAAAACAAATGCCGAGAAAGAAGAAAAGGAAACATCGTTAGAAAAATCAACAAGTGAAGATGTAGAAAGGACATCTGAAGAGAAACACAAGAAATAAAACAAAGTAAGGAATAATGATGCTTCATCGATCGACATTGATATCCCAAAGATATTAATAGCATGGGTTTGTGGACATACACAATTCACTGGGATAGGATGGGGATTTGAACCCCATTTAGACCAAGTGAAGTACCAAATCTAAATATGTTCACATATGATAAGACCCATCGTAGGATCAAGCAAGAGAAAATAATAAAAGTGCCAATCATAGGGGGAAATCCAGTGTTAGTCCTTACACAAACCCTAGTGATGAGAAATGTTATTGAAGACCTGGTCTCTGTAGCATGTGTCGACACAACTTTCATGACGACGAAAAAAGATAATGTTAGGAAATTACATCGCCAAAATATAGAAAAGGAGACAAGGATAAGCGATATAGAAGAACAAATCCAACATGTAAAGATTCATGAGGGAAGCCTGCAAATATTCAAGGATAGTGAAAATAAGGTTAGAATAGAACTAGAAGAGGCTATCATTGACATGTAAACCCATATGCACTTATTCCAACAAATAATTTCCACAATCATTGATCAACATAACATAGTACATACCAAAAATACACATTTCAACACCATCTGGGAGGGTATGGATGATGTAGATAAATGGATTGCAGAGAATCTAGATGCACCATTCGATCTCCCTTGCCCTTTGAGCATGGAAAGACAGACATATCTTTATGCATTGGAGTGATGTCAGTAAGATGGACAAAGGGCGAACAAAGAGAAAAATAGATCGATGGAGATATGTTTGTGACTGCACAAAGAAACACAATAATTGATCAAAAGGTGCCAACTCCCCCCCATTAGAAGACCTTGTAAAAATGATCCCAATGGAAGAACTGGTTGATAATATATAGAGAAGTACAATCTACATAAGAGAAATTGCCGATTCAACCACCAAAGTAATGCTAGAATTAATCAAGCAACATCTCATACAACCAACCAATGTCCATCCTATGATTCAAGCATTCATGGATACATTATCAAAAGATACATATACCCTCAAAGACAAAATGACCCTGCATGAAACATCCCTTGAGGAATTGGCATACCGTAGATTCATGTCTCTATACAATCAATTGGAGATATGGAAAACATACATCAGGGACAAGGATCCATGAATAAGACAAAATAACAATTGAAAATTGTTGTTAATTGTGTTCTATTTTGTATTTTTCCAACCACTTTCATCTTTTTGTTTTTCCTTACATATGTCACAACACTAGTAAAGAAAGATGGAAGGTCTCTTTTTGTAACAACTTCTTGAGGAATGCAAGAAGTCACTTTCAATAGTTAGGAATAATTGTATAAACAAGGAAAGAGACCCATTTTTTAGGGGCTCTTTAAACATTGTATAAGATCGATAACTATTTCAATGAAGTATACTATGTTAATGAATATTTAGAATCCCTCAGGGCCAAATTGTAACAGAGAGAATAAATCCTATGCATTGTTGTTTGTTGAGAAATATTTCCAGTAGAATGTTTTCTACTCACATGGAATGTAAGAACATGCTTTTCTTATAGATGTTTCTCTATGTTACTCTTGCAGTTTTGTTATTCTTTCTTATTATTCATGTCCTGAGTACATGAGTTGATGTATGCAGAAATATAATTTATAATTTTATGGTTATATATTTCTATGCATGTGTTTCTAACTATGCACCTTCATGACAACTATCTGATAGGGATATTTTCATATTTTAGTTTCATTACAACTCATTTAGTTATGATAATTTTATCATAGCTAGGATAGGATAGATTAAAGGTAGATTAGATTTTATGAATTTATGTAGTCTTCATCTACATATTTCATTTTAAAAACCAACCATATTTCACCCTCACAACCAATAATGGAAGTCAGGCCAGAATTCGGATGGGTCTCCTAAACCAAAAAGTGCTTAGTCTAATTGGGACTTTGTACCGAGGAGTACCCTTTACTGTTGTTGGGAAATTATGCTCTGTCAACAGAATTAGCGCTAGAAGGAGGGCCTGAATTTGTATGGCTTACATATACTCACTTCATATGCATGGCCATTCTTTTGAAAACACCCTTGTTCCAACACTTTTTTCTCATATCAATTTAGAACAAGATGTTACCTTTGAGGATACAAACCCCACATTCAAAAGTGTTGCTAGAAGTATCGAAACTCAAATAGAAACTTGGTTTCTTGTACCCTACGAAGAGTTTACTGAAATTAAAAGTATTACCCATGCATAAATTAAATTTCTTAGTAAACTACCAATAACTAGAGATCTCCCAAGGAGGGGAACTACTTGCACGATACAACCTCGTAATCAAACTAACATTCTTGTATACTATGTATAAGATATGATTGAGACATCTTTCCAAGAAGTACCTATATCTTTGAATTAGATTCCTCCTACCTCACCCAAGTCCGGACATAACTTCAATGGTGAAAACCTAGAAATTAATTCCGAGTACGACATGGGAGAATGACAAGAACACAGGGTAGTGATTCTACCATGGTTGTCTAAAGGTGCTATGAATTTATCAGAACCTTTGCACAAAATGCCCAGAAAACTGAAAAAAATCCTTCCAAAATTTGACCAGGACAAACTTGGTTCCCCAAAAGATCACATAAATAATTTCTTTTTAGCTACTCGCCTCCTCAATGTTTGTCACGAGGACATAGTTTGTAGAATTTTTCCTTACAATTTCATGGGAAGAGCATCCACATGGTATTTTAACCTGCCGCCTAACTCCATAACCAATTGGGAAGACTTCAAAAATGCTTTCATTGGAAAATTTGGAGAGAGAAAACCACTGTTGCCTTATATAAAGAGTTAGGATCCATAAAAATGGAGAAAAGGGATAAAGTGACTAACTTAAATCAATGATTCACTACAATCCTCACTAATTTTACGGCCGAGACAACTCCTTTACAATCCCTAGCCATCAAATACTACTCTTCATCCCTAATCTCTTCCATAGGCATGTTTGTTAAACAATCTAGAAACAAAACTTTAGCTAGGAATTTTGAAGAAGATGAAACTGTTGAAAATGAGTTATCCTATTATGAAAGTCACCCATACTCAAAATAAATGAAATCAGTTGGAAAGAAACCATTAATGCTAATGAAACCCCTTGAAAAGGAACCAAAATATATCGATAGTGTGGTTAAGTTAATCAATAAGTTGTCAAAAAAAAGTGGTTGATCTCAAGAAGAATGATGGGGAAGTTTCTTCAAGACCCAAAACTTTTCACCCTTTATTCAAAAGGAACAACAACTATGCCAAGACGCACGACATCCAACAACTTATGATAAACCTGGATACCTTCAACAATGATAACTTATGTCTGTATCACCATAAAAATAACTTCAAAAATACATGCACTCAGTGGGTTAACCCATGAATTTGGTCATTAATCAATTGTTAGACCAATAAATATTAAGTGATGAACAATCCAATAGAATTGAAAACAAAGAAACCACTAAAGAGGTACCCCCAGAGTCTGCTATGACATTATTGTATTGGTGTATTGACTCAGATGATGAACACATAGAAGAAGTTTTTATAGGAGATTCTCTAGTTCTAAAATCTACCCCTAGAGACTACAATATTCACAACAAAGGTATTGTCCCCAATACGTCTTATCCAAAGTTTGATACTCCCCTCAGAAAGATCACACCCATTATTCCCGCATTGAAACGAAACACTCAAGCTCCAAATCCCATCGACAATAAAAACAACTCTTCCTCTTCAGCCAACAACAACAAACCAAGTACGTCAAACCTAGTTGCAAATAACATTAAGACCAATGCTCCAACAACCAACAAAAAAACCAACAGTCCTCAACCAAACTATTGAATTTTTTAATTATACAACTAGTAATTACAGTTCTTCTTTATTAGGACAATCATTTAGCACTTAAGTTGTATAAATAAGATCACTGAAAGAGAGGAAATCACAGAAACAATAAAGACACACAGATTATCCTAGGAAGCCCTCATGGGGAAGAAAACCCAACAAAACTTCATCAATATAGATAGACCAAATACCAAACATAAGATCCTCCTCTACTCCTTCAATAGGAAGAGTAACAATCCACTTAACCAATAAATACCAAGAGATAGGCCAAAAACCCTTCTTGATGTCACACTTAGTTGTAGTAGCAGTTCCTCGAAGACTTTCACACTTCTTCATAGTTGCAAAGCTAGTGTGGTGAGTGTCCAAATGAGGCACTAGCCTCTCTTATAAATAATTGTCTGACCATCCTATGATTAGGTCTAGGCCGACCTATCACTTTACCCTCTTATTTTACATTTAACTTTCAAGGCTCAATAGGGATGAATTTTACAAAGGAACAATAGGGCCTAAATAAATATAATACACAAATAAATATTGACATGAATTTGACCAATCCACAAAAAGGGATTTGATATGTACAAGACCCGACTTGATCAATCCACAAAAGGGGATTTGATCTATACAATAATGAATCAAATATAATTAGAATATTCTTCGAAGTTACAATAATTCAACACTCCCCCTTAACAAGAAGGGTATTCTACTGACAACATCAACAACAACTAACTGGACTCAATACAACATCAATAAGAGGGGACATCGTCACCAACCTCGAGAACACTGTCGATCATATCTATAGGTCATCGAAATTTTTTCTCATCATCATCTACAGCACGGAGCTGGAGTAACATCATCATCATCAACAACATGAAGCTGGAACAACATCATCATCAACAACAACACGAAGTTGGAACAACAACATCGACAACACGAAGTTGGAACAAAACCATCATCAACATGAGGTTGGAACAACATCATCATAAACATGTGGTAACAGAATGAGGCAACATCATCACCATCTTTACCGGACCTTCAGGATCTACCCAGGAATAACAACATTCCCTAGGATATAAAATCCTAAAAATCTACCACGTGGTAATCTGATAGACCGTCCTTACCAGAACTTCGAGATTTGCCTAGGAATCATAATATTCCCTAAGATATAAAATCCTAACAAGATACCACGTGGTATTCTAACAGACCATCCTTATCAGACCTTTGGGATCTTCTCGAGAATCATAAGATTCCCTAGGATATAAAATCCTGACAAAGCTACCACTATTGACCACAAATGGTATATACATGCACAAGTACGCTGACAGAATGTCCTTACCGGACCTTTGGGATCTACCTAGGGATGATCAATCCCCTAGGATATCAAATCCTAATGGAGCTACCCGATGTTCATCAGGATACCATAATATCATCAACATGACTCCCCCTTTTGATGGCGATCCTTTTATATTACACCAAGCTTGCCTTGAAAGTACTCAAAATTCACACGAGACAGAGGCTTGGTCAACACATTTGTAACTTACTCATCTTTTTCGACATATTGGAGCTTTACAACTCCCCTCTGCACCATACCACGAATGTAGTGGTACCATATCTCTATGTGCTTCGAATTATCATGGAACACTGGGTTCTTATTCATCCTTATATAGCTCTAGATATTACATAGAATCGCGGTGGATTCCATCTCTAGATCGAGCAGACTTGTCAACAACTTCCAAACCCACATGGCTTCACAAATGGCAAAACATGATGCAGTGCACTCCACTTCTGTCGTGCTTAGAGAAATACTGGATTTCTTCCTACTTTGTCATGAAGTCATGGTTGACCCCAAACTGAAACAAAATCCTAAAGAGCTCTTTCTTTCTGAAGCAATTCCATCCCAATATGAATCAGTATAACCAAATAGTGTGAAGTCATGATCTCTAGTATAAAAAATACCATAATCCAACATACCCTTTAGGTATCTCATCACATTCTTTGCATCTATAAGGTGAACACGTCTGGGCTCCACCATATACTGACTCAAGGTGTTCACAACAAAGCATATATATGGCCTGGTATTCATCAGATACATCAACGATCCAATAATATGTCTGTATAGATTAACATCAATCAACTCTGATGAAGTATCAACCAGGAGCTTCAAATTCATTTCCATGGGTGTGGTCATGGATTTACATTCCAACATATCAAATCTCTTCAGTATTTCAACTGCATACTTCCTTTGGTTAAGGAAGATATTCTTTGGGCTCTACGAAACTTCAAGACCTAATAAATAATGCATTGGGCCTAGGTCTTTCATCTCAAATTCTGCAGTGAGCTTCTTCTTGGTGTCTATGATGATATTTTCTTCTCCTATCAAGAATAAATCATCCACATATAGTAGCAATATAACTCATCTGAAACTGAGAGTGGCTCAACAAATAATAATGAAGGTAGATTTTCTTATTTCATGGAGGTAACTCAATCTCAAATAAAGGGACTGCACCCCTAGAATCTCATACTATATCAAAATCATGGTTGTTCTGGTTGTCTTCATGAATACTGGAACTCTTTCTTTAATTTATGGAGAAATGTCTTGTCATAGTCTTGTCCCTCTTGCTGGGAGATTCCTCTGGACACAAATCATACTTTCTACATCTTTATATTGTTATTTGAAACATTCTTGATATGTTAGATCAATCTTGTAAATCACCACTGACTTCCCTTCTGGTCTCAAGGAAAAATCCATATCCCAGTCCTTCTAACGGGCTTCCTCCTTTGTCATTGAAACAAGGTAATCTTCTCAAAATATTTCATGTCTCCTAGAGGTCCCTAAATCTACGATATAGTGTTCTCAACTCATGGCATGTGTCTGTCAGTACTGGAGGGCATCTATTTTTCCCATTTGATCCTTTATGAGATCATGCTTACTCTGAGTCTTGATTTCTCCCAAGTCTACAAAAACTTCATAGTCTCTGCAGAATATACTTGGTGTTGAATACCAAGTCTTAATATGAAAAGATGAGTCAGAATTCAAACAAATTTTTCTTCCTGTCAAGATGGCTCATTATTCATTGACCAAGTCTATTATGAGTTCTATTCTAATATCTGGTCATCTTTTGGAGATTTTTGTTCCTTACAATCAATCTCCATATGAGATACTCTATATCTCAAAAGTAGCTTCTTTTTCATATTCTTTGGTACATGGATGTATATGGTCATGTATACAACTTGGATAGTCTTCTCCATGTCTCATCTAATATGTTGCCTCATGCAACTGTCATTATAGCTTCCTCAGGGTTATCACTTGTGACCTACCCGAAACAAGAACAACAAGGGAGAAACAATAGACACGAATAATACTCTTTATAATAATAATAAAAATAATAGAGAGAAAAACCGTCATAGTAGCTCCTTCAGAGATATCACTTGTGACCTTCCTGAAACACGGGTAAAAAGTAAGAAATACAATAATAATTAATGAGAGAAACACTCTTCTAGTGTTGTGATCAATCATTCCTTCATGGTAACCTGGAAACAAAACAAGAGGTTTCTCCTAGAGGAGATGTTAGTTATATCTGGTAAATGATTACAATAAGAATTTATCTCAATAATGCTCACATGCTACCAAGTATAAAAAATTTCAAGGATTGCTCTCTCAACTATAATGTTTACTTGTAATGAGTAAGTAATCAAACTTGACATGTGTAAATTTTAATCTTATCAACTTAATCAATCAAACCTGAAACTTGGATTCTTGTCCTCAAGAATGAGTGTTGTTGTTTTTCTTCTGAGTTTCCCTCACTCAATATGACAAGTATTCTCTTCAACCTGTCCTTTGTACTAAGATAATATGCTTACTTGACATGAATTCAAGTTAGAGAATAAACTCTATAATCTCAACCTTAATCAATCTAATACTTTTGACTTTGATTTTGACTAATTACTAGTATGATAGTCATGTTGGAATTACTAAAACAACTGAGAGGGGGGGGTTGGGTGGGTGAATCAGTTGTATGTGAGCTTAAACGATTTTATACTTATTAAACATTGTTAATCTCTCTTCATGTGGTCATCAACAATATACAGCATATGAACAGTAAAAATAAAGACCATCAGTCACACATAAAGTACACACAAAGACAAATTTTCACGAGGAAACCCATAAAGGGAGAAAACCTCTTCTTCTTCAAAATGACAGGCAGTCTTTTTCAGT
>SNQJ01S0001023.1:156606-175462 GCA_010110895.2 Picea sitchensis | reverse complement strand
CCCTAAATTTGATTTTTAAATTTCTAGCAATAAGATTAGAGAGTCTGTTTTTCAAAATAATCCCAAAAGACATGTTGGTTTTGGTTCGGTCAAGAAATTGGCAAAACAGCAGGATTCGGTGGTTTAGGCGAGCCACCACTGTGATCATTAACCACCGAAAGTTTTCATTTTAGGCAGATGAAAGGTCAAAGCAGGAGGCAGGTAACCGCCGAACGTCTGTGAACGGGAAAAACGAAAGCTCGTGCTTTCGCATGAGCAAGATGTCAAAATCCGCGCAATGATTAAATATGCAACCGCTGAAAGCTCGCATCGTGGGATATGATGTTCATTCGTGGTGTTCAGTCAGCAAAGGTTCAAAGCGCCCACGCATTATCCATTACATGAATCATTTCAAATACATGCAGAGCTGTCATTACTAGATACGATTGCACGGAGATTCCCTCCTTCTCAGTGGCAAATACATCAAACATCATTAGCAGGTTGTTCATTCATTTTGAAACTCAATGTGTTGTGATGAAGCCCGAGGATCACTGAAGATAACTACAATCACGCGATTTAATCAACAAAATCGTGTTTTCAAAATCTTGATTTTGCTTTTCTCTGGCGATTAGCAAGCTGTCTCCAAGTTCAGCCAGCATCTCCAGCCAAGGAAATTGGATCGAGTCATCAGGTAAAACTGGAAGCCATCTCCTGTCAAAATTTCATAAATACAAATTGCCCCGAAAATATGAAGGTTCGGATTTCTCCAGTTTGACTGTCATTTGAATATGAGTCGGTATTTTAATCCTATGTTTGGTCAAATGATTTCACTGTTTGTTCATGAGTAATATCGACTGTATTTTTAGTTCCCAGAACCGTGTTTTTCAAACACCTGGTTATTCATAGTTTCATACACAGTTAGTATTCAGTCATGTCAAAATTTAAACCTGCATTGAGGTCAGAAGTGGATGGTATGTGGTATTTTGAAGAGAATCTAGAGGTTGCAGAGTGCTTTAAACAGGTCGGAGTTTTCTCTTATTGTGAGAAATTGACAGTCTTCCACCAACAAGTTGCTGAAGCATTTGACCTCTCATACGATGGAAGGGTTGCCAGAATAGGCAGGGAAGAGTTCTTTATAGATGAAGCGTCTATAGCCAAATACACAGGGTTTCCTAGGACAGGGGTTTGCTGGTTCAAGACTTCTTCACCTTCAAATGTTGAGTTCAGGTCCTATCTGTTGCTAGTCCATAAAACTTTGACATGGAAGAAGGACATTCCCATGTCCTATCTAGAGCTAAAATGGCAGACACTGCTGAAGGAAATTTTGGTATACATAACCTGTGAAGGGCGTTATAACAGGGTGATGTACTACCATTTCAAACTGTTGAACCACTTCACAGGCAGGGAACACTTAAACATACTCTATTTCTTTCATAAGACCCTGATTAAAATGGAAAAATAGGTAAAGGCTCAACCCACTAACGTTTCAAGTAGAATATCTCATCAGGGGTTGATCACCCTCCTTGTCAAAGAAGCTCTTCACAGGAATCAAATAGAATGGAGTTTCTTCTTGTTCTGGAATGAGTTTCAGACAGAGAAACCTCCAGAGATTAAAGCAAAGAAGTCTAGATGCAGAACTGATTCTAGTCTTAAGAGTAGTCACAAGAGGAGAAAAGGAATTTCAATGCCCAGGGGTTCTATCACATCCCCACCCAGCAAGCGGGGAGAAACCAAGAGCAAGTTAAATTCTGAAGACAGGAACTTTGCCACAGGGAAAAGCCCCCTCAACCTGCCTTATAGTGACTCTGATTCAGAGCAGGAGATGTCAAAATCACAGGATACCTTGCAGACCAAACATGATGCAAAAATGAAGATAAATACACCTCCATCTAATCCTACAAAAACACACAGGCAACCGAAAGCAGAAGCTTCATCTAGCAAGCCTTAGAAAGGCAAGACCAGGAAAATCAATAAGCTTCTGCGAGAAATTTATGAGATGGAAGTACTTGAGAGGGTAATTAAAAAGGAAAATGCAGATCTAACAGAGAAGGTTGTTGAACTATTCAAAGAGAATGAAACCCTTAAATAAAGGCATGATTCAATCAAAGGTAGAAACAGAGAGTTGATTAGGGAAAACATGAAATTGTACAGGCAGCTAAGGGTCCTAAGGCTCAAGCTAAATAAGTTAGAATCATCTGAAGAGAAACAAACAGGGTTAGACACCTTGGCCAATCTGGCCACAACCATAATAGATGTAACAGATTCTCCTGCACAGTCAACAAAGATTCGAAGGTCTGCTCGAATAAAGACTACAGTATCTCAGAAAGCATGAGTGTTAAAAGAAGTTTCAAAGCAGTCATTTTTGCAATTTTGAAAGGTCTTCAAAGTGCAACATTTAGTGGTTTAGGCGAGCCCCACTGTGCTCATTAACCACTGAAACGGGCGCTTTCGGTGGATGACTTACCCAGGAACTGTTCCAGTCAACCACCGAAAGTCTGTGTATTCAGAATTCGAATAAGTTTTTGCACAGGTCAGCGATTTTTGACATGAAAAGGTTTGGAACCTTTTCCAATGCATATCTAATGAATTATCAGACTCAGATCAGCTGTCATTTTTTATATATGATGAAGAAAAGGATTATTTCAAAGACATATGGGCAATTTCATTTGAACTAGAAAGCAGGGTATGTCGCYACATCRGCCAACTCGATTTGGTCTCCATGGGAGAATGATCTCTTAGCCWTGGAAGGMTGTCTACACATCATCAAYGGYCAAYAGAGGAAAATCATGGAWTTGACCTCGTTTTCARGAAATATCCCACTTAGTTTGCAAACAGTTTTTAACTTGCTATCTTTAGTTAATTTGATCCATGTTTTTAGGATCAAACAAYTGTTTTGTAATCTGATAAATATTAGAGAGGAACAGGAACCAAAGRTTCGACCTTGGAGACTAGTTCAGACTATGTAACTCAGAGCTTCTCATTTCCATATGAAGTAAAACAAGCTTCTTTTGCCATACCTGTTCAGATTCCACATTTCTGTCTATTCTATATTTGCACGTGGATATTATTCATGTTGTTATGCTTGTCCAATGCTAGATAACTGTCATCTTATCGCTGCATTCATAAGTTTAGCTCTGCAAATATTTTTATGATTTTTGTAATCGGCCATTCATGTATGTCTATATGTGATTCTGCTGGTATAAGAATTATTTCTTCATTCGTCACTTATTTGCCAACTCCCTGAACATTTGTGGTTGAAAGCCTTGTCCATCTTGATGTGTTTATGCATGATCTGAGTGAAAATTGACCCAGTCATCCGACTTGTTCCTAATTCATACTATATTGAGAAAACATTTCCCAAAAAGAGTTAGTTACCAGGCATCTCTGACTTACAACCTAGGAGAGTTTCCTGGAGCGATAACAGGCGGTCGTCGGGGTTTGCGAGGCTGATCTTGCAAAGGTTCAACCAGATCGAGCCCCAACTCCTTATACCCCAATCTCGTTGGGGAAATGCAAAGAAGGATCGAGAATGAGAAGACCTCTCTGATACCACTGATCCGGATTTATTTAGGAACACAATGAAATACAGAAATACACATAAACACAGAGATGCAGCGGAAATAAGACTTCATTTCATTAATAACAAATGACTGAAATATGCTTATAGACAAAATGGAAATAAACTAGCTAGGGCGTTGGTAGTTTATCTCTGATAAGAGATGTGGCAGCTACTGGCCTCTGAACTGTCTTACAATGAGGCTTGAAGGCCTATTATTATTGAGAAACAATGGAAAACCATAAACATCCAAAGACCTAACCCTAGGAGGTGAAACACCAAGACTATGGGCCCTGTTTGGGTAAGTTGGTACATCAACTTCCCGGGGACGTAACTTTGGCATACGATCTTCGTTTGACATGTTCGATACCTCGTTAGAAATATCTATCCGAGGACTACAACTTTTGGGTGAGAAACATTGATCAATGATCCATGTTGCTCCCCATTTGGACTACAATGTTCCATGTTGCTCCCCGTTTTTCCAAAAAACGTCGTTTAAGGCCTCAAAACGGCTCCGGAAGTTCAGGACCCGAAAAAACTTCTAAAAATAGTAAACTGTGCGGAAACTGAAAAAATGAAAGAAGCAATGGTGGGGGTCCAAGTGGAATAGGTAGGTGGCCACCAATATCCACCTGGATCATAAAATGGGTGACAAAACTTATTGGGTTGGTAACATAAATCTTGCTCTGTCTTACAACTGCTCACATCTGGCTGAATGTATGTGGCAAGCATAGGTGAGTGAAAGGATGATGCAAGCTATTGATCCACTTCTTCTTTGTCTTCTCTGAGAACATCAACGAGATGAGGGCAATAAATCTCTTCACGTATATCAATGAACGAGTGTTTCTCCTTAACATGTTGCTCAGTGTTTTATGCAGGCCTAGGATGGATGATTTCCCCACAATGCTTTTCCTTAATGTATAAAGGGAAAATCTCTATAGTTTGGTCTTGGAAATCCTTCATATCCACCTCAGAATCTGATTCATAGTTGTCATACACCGGCTGACTACTCCTCAAGTCAACAAAATGTGATGTAGGGGTTTTCTCTTCTTTCTTTAAACACTCATCAAACATGGGTGAGCGCAAAACTCTTTTATCTTGCAAAGAAAAATGAGCGACCTCTTGATTCTTCTCTTCAATCCTAGGTGAGAATACATCATGAGAAACCTCTTGAAGGAAAAGAAAAAAAACCTCCTCCACCACTATCTCTTCTTTTAAATCCGAGACAGTAGGGGTATCAGTGGTAGAATATGATACATCTATGGCTATGCAATCATCAACACTATCATCAATCATATCTGGAAGGCCTTCTTCTTGGGAAATAGAAACAGAAAATCTTTCCTCCACGACTGCAAAATACTCACTTCTATCCTCACTTTCTCTTTCAATCAGATCTTCACCAGATTCATCATGCGAGGAAGACTCTATCATATGTTGGATGTGGAATGCAAACTTCTTACAATAGTCATCCAAAATAAGATGGGATAGGTAAATTTTCTCGTAATATGAATTAAAAGCATTGTGAAAATCCTTCAAAGAATGGATACTAGTAGCAGGGAGAGATTGACACCATTCACGAGCATCTTCCTCTAAAGAAAATCTGAACATCTTGATCAAGACATCCTCGTGAACAAAATCATGCTTAGGCATGCATATATGAAAATTGAATAAGTGCTCATGGGGATGGTTATGTTTGCTTCCTCTGAATCTCAGAAGATAATCATCCCATTCATTTATAGCCAACACTGGATGTGGATAACCAGCTATGGCTGAAAAAATGAAGGGGGAAAACCTCTTGGCCAGGATAACCTCCATAGCCTT
Organism: Picea sitchensis; assembly: GCA_010110895.2. Classification (NCBI taxonomy): domain Eukaryota; kingdom Viridiplantae; phylum Streptophyta; class Pinopsida; order Pinales; family Pinaceae; genus Picea; species Picea sitchensis. The sequence goes on along the minus strand of SNQJ01S0001023.1, from coordinate 170,106 downwards.
TTGATTTGTCTCCCTTTAGTGGAGTCACCAAAAAATTCTGCACAGAGTAGTCGCCATGGTGAAATATAATAGGACAAAATAATGTGTCTATCTTTGGTTCACCATCTAAAATTGGATCTCTGCAATGTTGTTCTTCCCAGGGAGCTTCAAAATCCTTCTTGAGAAATATTTCCTTTCTTAATAATCCTCTTTGGGTCAGCTTCAGGTGTAGCCAGAGGCATCCATGGATTATACCTCGTGTGTCTGCCTCTGGGAGCCACAACTGAAATAATGGAGTCGCCAGGTGCAAGCTGCAATCTTCAAGTTATTGATTTCTTATGCACCTTCAGAATAAGAATTTCTTTTCCATTCTTACCCAGAGAAATGTCTTCAATTGGTTCCCTGACAACGACATCGTGAATGTTAGCAATGAGACTCACCCTCAGATTGTGGGAAGATAATCCCAATACCCATCGGAGTGTTTGGTGGATGTTTGATTTATATGAGTGGAGGTCAAAATGGAGAAAACTCAATACAAGAATGATTTCAACATAGAACTGGACAAGAAATGCATAGGGAAGTGAGGGCCACATTAACTTCAGTCAATGAATTGATTTTTAGTATGAGCAGAGGGAAGACTTAGTAAGAAAAGTGAACAAGACTGCTTTGGGCATCATGCCTTCAAGCAGCTTGGAGAGGAGAAACTCAGGCTTAAGAATGCTCTAGAACTCAGGCTTCAGACACTGAAATATGTCCAAACGACACAGTCAGAACAACATAATGATCAAAACTACATCACAATGCAGCTACAACAACTCGACTAGATCCTCCATGCCCGAGCCATTCAGTGTAAGAGGGAAAAATATAACAAAGAGAACTGATTAAAACTGGTCACGATACTATTGTGATCAAACCTACATTACAATATAATAACAACCCTCGACTAGATCCTCCATGCCCGAGCATTTTAACACAATTTTTTACAGAGATATGGAAAGAGGATAACTTCTATTAATCTGAAAGTCTCAAATTTGATACATAACTAGAGAACAGCTCTGGCATCCAAACATTACAAAATATGAAGCTCTGCTCAACCAGTTGACCACGTTAACAAAATATCAAAACTACCTACTAATACTCAGGAATGTCCACAACCACTAGGGGCGCGATATGGCCACTGCATTCAAAGATAGCCATCTGCATCTTCCTCTATTAGACTACGCATGCAATCTTCTGTCAAACGCTAACTCAGATCAGAATGGGCTTGTAGGAAAATCTGTCCACAAGGGAACTTTGGGCTGACAATCTGTCTCCATGACCAGTCCTTCCATAATTTCCATTTATGGGGTGAGACGAGGTTTAAACCACCAACCCTCCTTCATTAACTACTTTCATCGGGATCAGGACGAGGCTTGAATGCTCAGGGAGCTTCCATGTGCTGCTAGCGGTTCTTCGAGTCAACCTGGCACCTTGAAACCATGATAATCTCACTTTGTGACTAATATGGAAGTTTTTTCGGCCTTTGATGCATAACTCGTGAAATATACGCCCTTTCCTTCGTGCTCCCAAAGATTCTGGTGTCATATTATTGGCCTTTTTCCTGCATGTGACCTCGGGCCATGACCCGACGCTTATCTCTAAAGGTGCTTTGGGACTTCACTTTTCAGAGATCTTCACAACACCAAACCACAGACTTCTCGATGCCCGCTTTTACGAAATCACCTGACTCAGATTGACAACTGGATCTATTTTGCATCTGATGGTTGTGATTTCTTCCTTGGAACTGCACCTTCGTCGACTCCACACGATGGGTGCCAACATTTCCTCCTAGACCCGCTTTCCATATGACCTTGTGTTATGACCATGGGCCCACTCTCCAAGCGCTTCGCGAGCTCGTGCTGCGTGAAACTTGTGGATATCTCCCAACAAAACCTCTGATTCGCGTAACTATGAATCCACTGATCTGGCGCCATGTGCCCCTCTGGATTGGACAACTCCCACTAATTTTGGGCTTGGGGACTTCGAAACTTTGATGAACAAATTTAGCCATATTTCAGATTCTCGATTCCCGCAATAATTTTCCACCGTCGATCTCTCCTGATGAGATATACAGTCCAGATTTAACCTTTGCTTGACCTATGACTTCAGGCTTTCGTTCTGTCTCTATACTTCGCGCGAATTTGAGATTTTGAATGCCCGCGAGCCACCGATTTGAACTCGTCATGGAATCTCCATCGTTGAAATATAAAACCTACCTGTTGTTTGTGTTTCAAGCCCCAGCCCTTAACTCCACCCAAATTACATTGTAGCAAACTTTAAATGTAAGTTTTGTACCTTATATTACAAGGACTAATTTGGGCGGGCTAGCAGCCCGACCCTGGAAAAACGCTTGCTCGGACCGTAGGTCACGGGTTCGACTCCCCCAGAGTCCATACAATTTTACCACTGCCAACCTATGGAGGAGTGCCATGTGGTAGCCCAAGACTGGGCCATGTGGCACCATTAAACTTTCCCACTAACTGCCACGTGTCAACATCCAATTCGACCACCTATCTACCTACGTGTCTGCCCTATCAGCGTGCCAACTCACTGCCACATCACCTGTACAGTCAGTTTCCATGTCAGCATTGTACGAACTGTACAGTCAGCAAAATTTTGCATGTTTGGCAAATTGAACAGACCATGATATCTTTCGCAAACCGTGTACGTTTGATCCCATTCAAGTTGTATTGGGGTTGTATCGATGAGGCCTATGCACACGTTTGTTTTGAAGTGATTCTAAGCACTTTCATTTTTAGACCTTCCTGGACCTATTTTGGTTCCTAGATCCATTCTGGATCAATTATCTAGTATGGAATTAAAGTACGAATATGAGGACAAGGAAATTATTCTACTGTGTTTGTTTCCTAAGTCTTGGGATCATATGATCACAACTATGTGGTTTAGCTCAACAAATACTAGTGATTATGACACTATTGTGGGAGCTCTGTTGTCTGAGGAAATGAGGAGAAGATACAGTAAGGAAACCTCAATAGCAAAAGCAATGGTGGTCGGAGGTCAATCTATAGAAGGAGGGAAAGATCATAAAGGTACAACTAGGTCTAAGTCAAAAGACAGTAAGGGTAAGGGAAAATGTTGGTTCTGTGGCAAATCTAAGAATCTCAATAAGGATTGTTGGAAAAGACAACATGCATCCAAAGAGGACTCCACAAAAGAAGAAAAATTAGCTACATGTATGGTTGATGAAGTTTTCTCTGTCTGTCGTGTCTCACCACCTATGTTCACATAGAAGGTGTAGGACGGTGATGGTTGAGTCATTGTGAAATAAAAAAAATAAAATTGTATTTACTTTAAAGTTGTAAAAATTATTGATTGCATGTAAATGGGCATATGTTTGTAAGAACTAGACAGGCATGCGTACCCCTGGTTTATCAGGTCACCTATGAAAAGTCTAGACGTAGATATAGGTAGATTGAATATGTGGGGGGGCATGTATGTTGGGTTAACCTTGACTCAATGAAAGAGTTAATGAGTTAAATCTGGTTTTTTAGGTCAAAGCAGGTGCTTTTTCGGGTCAATATTTTTTGGGTATCCTATGGTATTGTGTCCATGGATTGCATGTAATGAAGCCTATAAAAGGCTTAGTGAAATCCATTGTAAATGATCCTGGAGGTAAGTGGTGAAGGCTTACTTGGATGGCTTGGTCAGATTTGGTCAAGGGAGTGTTCATGTTAAGGTAGAGCATTGAGACTCTAGTGTGAAGTCCCTCGAGGTGAGTGGCAAAGGTTCACTTGGGTTGGCTTGGACGGATTTGGTCAAAGTTGTTCGAATTAAAAGTTTGAGGTGGAGAAGTGTGTCTAGGTTAGAAAGGTGGGTCTGTAGAAAGGTTGATGTGTTGGTAGGTCAATCAAGTGTTTGATAATATATGATGAAGGTAAGTTCATATCCATGGAAGTTAGAAAGTATTGCAAGGAAGCTGGGATTAAATAGGCATGTTCAATAATGCCAAGTTGCAACAATAGTTGTGGACATAAGTAGTTGTGGTATCTGGTAACTCGGTCACCATCGATTGCAAATGTGAAATTATTTGGTTGTGATGCTTATGTTTTTTATCATCAATATAAGTAGGACTCAGATCAAATAGGTAGATCGTTGATATGGTGATGATGTTAAGGTGTGCAGACTGTGGGATCCTACTACCCACAAAATCATCATGGACATAGATGAAGTGTTTGATGAATCTCCATTTATAAAAAAAGACATAGTAAAATATGAAAGGTTCAAAGCATGACTAATAGCAAAAGGGGATTTGGAAGGTATTGATTTCCATGAAAGTTTCTCACTAGTTGTTAAAAGCTTGTTTCTATTCATGTTGTGTTAGCACTAGTTTTGTTAGTACATCTAGATGTTAAAACTGTTTTACATGGAATTTGTTTTTGGATAAGGGGATGTATTTGGAACAACCAGAACAATTATTTCAGAATCGCAACAAAATATTTTTTTGCAAACTCAAGAATCATTTAATGGCTTGAAGCATGCTAGGAAAATGGTACAAGATGTTTGATTTCTTTATGGTGAGCCAAGTTTTACAAGAAGTTAGTATAACCATTGTGTTTATGGTATATTCATTATCTTGGTATTATATGTTATGCTTGTTGCAAACACAAGCATGGTTGAGATCAACAAGTTGGCTCAGTTGGTTAGGACGTTTGTTATGAAGGATCTGGGAGCAACATAATAAATCTTGGGCATGGAAATACAAAGAGACATGAAATATGGTATGATTGGTTATCACAACATAAGTATGTGGTGAAGATACTCAAGAAATTTGGTATGAATAATGTGAAACCAGTAAAATCCCTTTGAATTTCCATTGTAAGTTTTCTGCAGGTTTAGGTCCTAACTGATGAAGAAGAAAAAGGGTTATATGTATCAAGTATTATATGCTAGTAGGAATTTTGATGATTGCGATGGGAAATGGTCAACATTTCACATGCAATTGGTGTTGTCAGTAGACACATGGAAAAACCAGGTGAAGAGCATGGAAATGGGTGCTTCAAACATAGAATCACGAGTATCACCTACAGTGGTTGCAGTGATTTAGTCTGTGGTTATGATTCATGAAATTATGGACAAGTGTATCGGTTTATAAGACATGAGGTAGAATGGTCCATACTAGAGTGAATCGTGCAAACATGTTCATGTAATAGTACTGTTAGAGAAGTTGTGGATTTGTGATGGTGTTTGGCTTCTCTTGTCTTGCAAAAAAGGTGATGAATTAATTAATGGCATGATATATCAGGTAAATTGTTGTCAAGGTGGACATTGTTGGAAACATGCCAACGAATTTCCCATGCATTCACATGCACATGCATGCAACTATATTAGGAATGTGCATGCATGCACTCTTCTATGAACATATTGTGTAACTGGTGGATCTAATTATAATTAGTTTGTGTAATTGTTTGAGAGATGATATATATACGAGCATACCCATAGAGGTGAGAGTGCAATGTGTAGTGAGTGTGTGAGAGAAAGACGCAATACTGAGGTGATTTTGTGTATGAGAGAAGAGGATGGTTGTATGCCTGGGTTGGCTATTGTAATTCTCCCTTGAATAATAAGAATATCAATTATCATTTCTCGTGGTTTTTTCCCATATTGGGTTTCCACATAAATCTCTCTGTCAATTGTGTGGTTTGTTGTTCTCGGTTTAATCTTGATTATTGACGCTCTAGTTATTATGCTTTTTTTTTATTCTGCTTCCCAACAAGTAGTATCCAAATAAAAAGAATTGTGTTGTGTATTCAATTTGTAACTACACAACCAATGTGTTGTTAACAAATAATTTATTGATAACTTCATTTATGAACAGTATCTAGTAACCCCTTAAAAATAACTACTATAAATTTTCTTGTGCTAATCATTGGTGATTAAGTGTTTGAACAGTCTAGAAAGAGATCCATGATCAATCCAAGGAAGACCTCATCTCTTGTATTCCGGGATTGAAAACACTACACCTCAAATATATTCCCACCTTCCTGACAATAATAGACTCTTCTTATTTCATGTTTCAATACTTCTTGAATGAGGGACAGAACATGTTGCAGGCTTCTCTGGTTTTGCTGAACAATTACGAGGATTTCAAAGGGCGAGTGTTGAGAGACTGCAACACGAAATTATTAGGAAAATTACTTTCCATCGATCCTCTTTTACTCTTGGCAAGGGATACAACAATGAACACCAACATATGGAAAGAGGAAATTGAGTTCTTTGAATAGTTGGATGAACAGATAGCATCGTTCTCATGCACAGTTACAATGGTTCTTAGAACCGCATCCTTACTATAGCATAAATCAGTTAAATTAAACATGTAATTATTCTTGGATTGCACAACTATAGATGCAATAATGAATTTTGTCACTGACCTAAGGCCGATTTTTAAAAATTTTGATGCTAAGGAGTAAAACCCAAATCCAATACAGACCATTTTTTAATTTTTTTATGCTAAGGAGTAAAACCCAAATCTAATACATATCGGACCATCATAACTAGATTGAAACAAGCACATATGTGTCTCAATGACTAACTTTTGTGAATAGGACCATGTATACGTTGGAGCAATAATAGATGGTTTGCCACAATTTGACTAAATGTAAAACCGAAACTTTTGTGAATGGGACCATGTATACATCGGGATTACAACAGTCATAGATGGTCTGCCACAATTTGACTAAATGTACAACCTATTTATTGTTCAGTAAAGGTATATTGTTTCATTATACATTTCATTTTTATTACATTTAAAAAAATAATTTTTTTGGTACACTTGGAAATAGTGACCATGAATGCTCATGATACTTGGCCCATGCATGCAATGCCATATCCATCAAAACTAGCAACTCAGTGTGATTTTCTTCGATACTTCTTAGGGGAGTCAACTCTAATCAGATCCTCTGCAAAAGTTCTCCTCACTGGAATCATTCCTTCTGGACAAAATCCGGCGATGTGCCATGTCTGAGTAGCGTGAACACTAAAACTTGTTTTATTTACTGGTGTATGCTGAAACTTTGAAGGCCTCTCTAGCATATCCTACAGTAAGGGAGAATGAACTTGATATTATTCAACATCTCTTAAATTCATATCAGACACCAAAGGGGTAATTTTATTTCCTGGATTGAAGAGAAATAGAATACAGATAGTGTACTAATTTTATGATCGCACCTGGTGTTAGCACTCGGTAATTTCTTTGGGTTGTATCAAAGAAAGCATCGAGGTAACTGTTTCAACCAACTTTAGATTGTATTCTGATCTATACAACTAGAGAGGGATCTCTCATATGTCTAATGACTGGTAATAACTCAAATATTTCATCAATGAATGCACAGAGGTCAAATTCTGCAATAGGACAAGTTTATTTTTGTTTCAAAGGGGATGGTAGGACAAGCAAGAGAGAAAGTACCATTGGGCAATGGAGTCAATTTAAGAAAATGATAGAAACAAATGACTTAGTAACTAAAATTGAGAGGATAAAGGCTAAATGAGCAACAATCTTTCAGTTAAAAATCGTTGTGTGGGGCGAGAGAAAAACACATGAAGCAACTCGGAGCACCGCTGGGGATGAATTCGGAGTTCACATAGAAGAAACACAATCGTCTAAATGGCTCAAACCTAGAGCACCACGCGATGAATTCTAGATTCGAAATCATGTTCCTATTTAGACAAAATATATATATGAATTTAAAGAACACGGGAAATCACATACACAAAAAGAGAATACAATACATCAGATTGCTACCATTAGAATATTTTCATCAAAGCTTCAAGACCTTTGCATTAAGTTTCAATCGAATTCAGAAGCTACATTCAATAGTCACTATCTACACTATTTTTCCAACCAACCTCTTTTACATGAAAATGATCCCCATATATAGAAAACTAATGTCACCCTTGGCTGCTAAGGTCGAACTAACTTCAACGGATTCACTAAAAATAGAAAACCCGACTTTTCCAAATCATAATCGTAACCGAAATATTATTTACAATCATTTATCATGATCAAAATTTGACCATATGGTTGTGATGATTCAACATGTGCACTGTTGGACACTCTATCACCCTTGCACAACAAGTCTTCTACCCAATAGTAACCTACAACAAAAAATGCAGTGGATTGCGCAACAAAATGGGAAAATAAGCGTTAAAGGTAACATCATATATCACTAATAAAAAACAATTTTCCAAAAATGAGAGAGGTTTTTGTATTTAAGATCGTCATAAAGAAAACTCGCTCTCAGTTTCTTGAAATTAATCTCCATATGGTCGGAACACGTGTCGCAAAAACATGTCTGGGACAGGAAATCATGAAAACTGAAAAATAGGGCTCAAATATTCCTCCGAATCTCCCAAAATATGAAACGGTTTTCAAATCCGAGAGAGGTTTTTATTATTTGGTGTGTCCTGAACAAAAAAAACTTGGGGATGTTCAAAATTCCTCTCCAGTTGGTCAGAAAGTGATCTTGAAGTTGACCACTAAACCAGTCATTTGCACAGTGCGACCTATAGCCTGTGCACAGGAAAATCCTCTCCGCGAAAGGATCCTCTACGCAACAACATCCCATGTGTGACAACCCATTGTACGATGAAATACACTATGTGATGAAATCCATTGCACGACGAAATCCACCACGCAAAGAAAACCATTGCGCAACAACATCCTATGCGCGACAACATCCCATGCGCGACAACCCATTGCGCGATGAAATCCATTGCACAACAAAATCCACTGCATGAATAAATACACTGTGTGACAACATCCTATGCGCGACAACATCCCATGTGCGACATCCTACTGCGTGATGAAATCCACTGTGTGATGACATCCTCTGCATGACAGAATCCTTTGCACGGTGAAGCGCTTTGCACAACGTGTAGAAAATTTTGCAGCGCACAGTTGCAAATGGAAATGGAAATAATAAATGATAAAATTCATTTTGAAACTGAATCTTAGAGATGTTAGATGATGCCAGACATAAAAACAATATGGGTGCTAATAGGCATGACTTTGCAAATTGTTGACAAACCTCTAGCCTTAGCATGAAAATCATGGTGATAACACCTGGATCTTATGGTTTTTTAGTAATGAGTGATTGAATAGAGGTTATTAAACAAGGAAGAATAGGTCGGTTATGATGTTTCTAGGTAACAATAAACTCATTTCTATATAGGAATGATTAATAACAACAACAGAGCCAAGCTATGTCTGGCCAGGAATGATTAATAACAACAACAAAGCCAAGCTTGTTGTTGCACCTAGCCCCTCAAACCTACAGTGTCTTCACCCTATTCAAGTTCAAGTCTTTCTTCTCTATGTTTGTTTTTACCCACAATTAGCTAACACCGCTTCTTTGGGACAAGAAACAGGGGAGGAGATCGAAAACCCAACAAAATCTGCTCGACTAAATAAGTACAAAGATAGGAGCCAAAGATATTAAGAGATTATGCAAAACCAAAAGTTAATTATGATGATACGGCAGGTCGGTTATGGACTCATCACGCTTTCGTTGCGCTAGTTTAATGGAAAATAACTAAAAATATATATGATTTAGTCACATCTAATAGGTATCCATGAATTTTGATTCGTCATCAATTTTATGTAGTGCTCAGAAAGTTTTTCCAATAAATTTAATATTTCTGTTATCATCTAATCTGATTAGGATACCTAGTTTTTCACCTAGGCGACCTGAGTTCAAATCCTGACAATGGAACAGATCAAATATTTTTCCTACTAATTTGGCATGCATGTCCATTTTGTTGAGTTAAATATCTCTTTATTTGCTATCTAAATCTAACGAATGTTTAGGCTAAGGAAGGTTTTAGCGACCCACGTTCAAATCCCGACAACGATACAGATCAAATATTTTTCCTACTAACTTAGCGTGCATGTCCATTTTGTTGTGTTGAATATATATTATTTTTCTATATAAATCTAACAGATTTTTAAGTTGAAGGTTTTAGTGGCCTGCAACGAAACATATCAAATCTTTTTCCTATTAATTTCGCATGCATGCCCATTTTGTTGTGTTAAATATCCATTTTTTTGCTATATAAATCTAACAGATGTTTAAGTTAAGGAAAGTTTTAGTGACCCGGTTTCAAATCCCAGCAACGGAATAGATCAAATATTTTTCCTACTAATTTGGCGTGCATGTCCATTTTGTTGTGTTAAATATCCATTTGTTTTCTATCTAAATATAATGGATGTTTAGGATGAGGAAGTTTTTGTAATTGGAAATACTAATAAAGAATGTAACAACAAAAGTAGAAATGATATGAAGTGAGTGGTAATGAAAATTTATTTTAGATTTAGAAATAACAATGACAATAAGTAGATATGATATGGGGGCACCATCGCCATTGTAGAAATTTGGGCCGCTTTGCTTCTTATGTCTACAATATAGATATAAATCATATTATTATGCCCAAGAAAGAAGAAAAATGCAATTAAATATCGGAAAATTCCACTTGCATCTCATAATTGTGTTGCAGAATTGTTGGAATTGTGTTCCATTATTTTTTGTTGCAATACCTTAGTTGGTTAGACCATGTAGATCTTAATGGGATCATCCACTAGCTGATAAGACTTGGTCCAAAAGGGAACTGGCACGGATTTGTGAGACTCCACGGACAGTAGCATTCCTTCACAACTATCTAGCAATAGAGCCATGGAAGCATTCAATTGCTTTTTTAGACTCCTCGGTTTCTAAGGTAAGTGTTCGAGTGATTCCCTTATTACTTTCTAGTAACCCTCATGTTGGACACTACTACCACACTTAGAGGGGGGGGTGGGGGCGCGGGAGGTGAATGAGTGTGGGGATCTTTTTCCCAAAACTTCCCTCTTACACAAAACTCATTAGTTAGCATTCAATATTTTACTCATTACTCGTTGTCATTTATAACCAGTTATATGTGAACACATATCAGCGACCTATATCAGCAATATATCATCCACAAGTCATCACCACAAGGAACACAAAGAACACAAGATGTATGTACAATTTTATTTTTATTACGGACTACAATCCTTGGGTTTTTTAGCAACAATTGAATAGAGTACAACTCTACAACAACACCATCTCTATCATGCAAGACTCAACTTACACACTCAGCACCAACTGAGATGAGGCAACAATCATCAACAGATATCAATATGCAATAGGTACGCGACCTGTCGATAGTGTAGCACGCGTATGTACATGCCCTACTAGTAATGCAACCCACGTGTATACGTGCCCAAGAAGTACTACAACCTGCGTATACGTTCCCAAACAGTACTAAAGCCTGTGTATACCTTTTGAGCTATTAGGTTTTATCCTTCAAGATCAACTCAGATCCTCTACAACCAATTTATCATTCTCTTTTGTTTCTCACTGTCCAAGCTGACCACCAGCCAGTCACAACACATCCAAGCTCTCCAATAGCTTACTCATGCTCCACAACCAATCAATATGAATGCTACTCAATCATGCATAAGAAATCAACATACTATATCCATCATATAAGTACTAAATCATAAGAGTGTTTCTCACTCCATCAACCACATCATAGCAACCATACCAAGAATTCCCTAAGAATTCACAACACAACATGTTATATTACCCATCAATACAATAATGTAATCATACCAGTGTCTCAGTGACAGATCTGAGCCCATAGAATGCAGATCTGGAACCTGCTTCAGTCTTCAACAGCTTGTCATCATCTCAACCACAAATCTCCATGATTTTATCCACTGTATGCTCCATGTACAATGACAGCTTGTGTACTATATGCATCTTGTACACAAACATCTCGCATATACGCACCCTATACACAAACAACCCGTGTATACCTCAGAAACTATGGTTTCTGAAGCTCCAATAATTTCGCCGTCATGATATCAGACTTGTCGAAACTTCAATGCGTCTGTGAGATCCTCCCGATCTCCTCTCTCTCTCATAATAGATCTTCAATCATGCTCAAGAGATCCACACCAAAAAGCTCTCACAAGAAGCTCTCCATCAATACTCCAAAAGATATTCTCACAAGAAGCTCTCCATTTATCCACAAAAAGGTTTTGAAAGATACCATTGCTATCTTATTTATATTTTCATCCTCTAGGTCACTTAACCTATTTCTAGGTCACTTAACATATTTTCCTTATTTTAGGGTTAACCACTTTCTATAAATAGAAAGTTCTCCAATACTTTATCATTTAAATATTTCATCTTGATTTTGTCACTTCTCTTTATTATTTAAATAAACCACCTTGACTTTGTCACTTCTATTTATTATTTAAATAATCCACCTTGACTTTGTCACTTTACTTTATCATTTAAATAATGATATCTTCTTTCAAAGCACTTTGACTTCTTTGACCTTTGGGGGTCCTTCAACTTCGTAGGGCCATAACTCTCAAACTATGAGGAGTTATGTGACATTCCACATACCACCGGAAATGGCATGACAAGCACTATCCGTCTAGGATAGTTTCACCAACAACTTCATTGATATTCATCTCAGTATTCCACATACAAGCATGGTTCATTTAACCATTCTTCTAGGATAACCCAATCCGCAAAGCATCTTCCCATGAGGGCTTTCACCATAAGAGGACCACTTTGGAGTTCATCCATTTGTGCACATTATCAATTATGATAAGACAATAATGAGTCATCTATACATTTTTCCAACAATACATCATATACCAATGAAACCACATCGATCCATGTTCATCATGTATCAATGACAACTCATTGATCCATCTTCATCTATCCATTCTCATCAAGGAAAATACATATTACATTACATCAATCAACTATCAATCAATCCTTTGACATCAATCAATCACTTGACATCAATCAATCAAACCATTGGCATCAATGATAGCATGATCCAACAATCTCCCCCTTTGGAATTGATGGCAATACCAACATTGATGTCAAAACTAATTACCAATTATTGATGTCAACATGTAGATAAGGCATGCTCTACATCAATAGTTAATGTGACTATCTCTTCCCATTAATAAACATCAATCACATCAATGCGATTAACTCTCCCCCTTTGACATCAATGGCAAAGGGCCATTCTCCTCTTGGGGCTGCTCCCCCTGTCTGAGTGCCTTTGAACTTCCTATGAATAATCTCTACCATTTTTAACAAGGGATATCACTCTGATGTAATTTTGAAGATACATCAAACATACTCCCCCTGTGACCATCACTCCCCCTGGAATTATGCTTCTGTGCTCTTTCTTCAAATATAGGGATTTTTTCTAGGTATGCATTTGATAAATATCTCCTCCTAGAATCATGGGAAGAATAATGACTCACCCTATGGGTATGTCTCCCCTATCTTCTCTGCAAGATGAACAATGTGCTACCATATAATGATCCTTGGACCTATTCATGCATCAAACTCATGCCATACCAAGCATCATGAAGCAAAAGATATGTCACAATAAAATAGAGAATCATGAGTA